>JABUQX010049449.1:0-2500 GCA_015478945.1 Trachelipus rathkii | reverse complement strand
GAAAACGTAGAAGTTTTGAGATAACCATTTTTGCAAATTGAGGATAAGATGGACTACTAGGTGACCAGAATTTAAGAAGAAATAATGATATATTAGCATGCTAAGAGTAAAGTCATTTAGGAAGTCTATAAATTCCTCCTCAACATCTGTAGGAAGTGAATGTACATCTAAGTTGAAAGGGTTAAGTATTAATTTTGCTCTGTTCTTTTCTATTTCTGGCAGTAAGACTTAATTTCATTACAAAGAGAAGATAAGTGAAATTGAATAAGATTACCGATATCGGTAATATCATTTTCTCCATCAAGAATTTTCGCTGTATTTTCAAACATGTGAAATTTTCCTGATTTCACATTTTTTCCCCCCACAATTCAAAGTTTCTAGTAAAGGACTTACATATTATCGAATAAAATTCAATCACATGTTGGGAATTTCGCTTGCAGTGCACAAATGTCAATCATTTTGTCAAGAAAAATAGTGTCACTGAGAAATGTCAAGTTTTTAGTTAGCCATTGTTTTGTGAATGAGAGTTCTTCACTGAAATCTTGATTGCGCCCTTAGCATCTCTTGAAAAGAATTCGGACATCACTTCTCTCAGATTTGAACTCTAGATGTTACATTTCTCGCGAAAGCCATCAGCACTTCTGCTGTGAAAGAGCAAAATCATGTCAGCCTCGAATCATAGAACAAACAAAAGACGGAAAAAGCGGTAACTATCAATGATCTAGATCTAATGGCGTTTACCATTTTGATAACATCATTAGGAACATCTCGAAGTTCAGGAGGTAATGTCCTAGATACCAAGGCATATCGATGAATCATACAGTGTAAACTTATTACATTTTTTTTCAGGATTCACCTCCTTACGTGCCTATAAAATTCAGAACGGAGTCAACATTTGCCGGTCACCTTCAGTTGTCATTGCACAGACACTTTTCAAGAAAAGTCTACAATATCAAGAATGTGCTTGACTGTCTGAAAAATAACATGTGTGTCGAGAGGTACGTCAGGCGTGGGGGTCCCGAAGAAAGACCACCGAGTTGGAGAGTGGCACGCAAGACAGAACATGAATGTCTTCGTATAGAAACGCGGCCCATTGCTGGTTATAGTAGACCGTGCGTGCCCCCGAAAACAGAGCTACTGGCGATGAGTTATAATGTATGTGGTTTCGATCGAGTGTATGGGAAAAACATCGTGTTGTAACGCGAGGTTAATTTCTTCGATCACTTGATGCTTGACGTCTTCTGCCATATCAAAATTCTTCGCTCAATGAGTATCGTTCGATAAAGGCACATAATTTAATTTATTTGCAGCAGCCTCACCTTACCATGCAACTTACAGATACTCATTTGGCACATGGAAGAATGAGGTTTCAGCAATCGTAGGCGTTTTTTTGCTTTGAAGATCTTGAGTGCTACTATATGAGCAAGAAGACCTTGCGAGATGCGATGTGGCTGACCAGATTGTATCCAAGACGAGAAGGTTTCACACCACCTATCCATTCGTTTAAGAAGCTGCCATCTTATCTTTTAAATTGTACGACAATCCATGTAGATGACGCTTTAGAAATCTATGTTTCATAGAACCTTCAGGCAAGACCTATAAGCATACGACACACTTTGGATTTCATTCACTGCCTTATAATTGAGTGAACCAGATATTGATGTAACTCTCATCATGCTGTCTCTTTTTTGATGGAGCCGCCACTAATATATATATATATATATATATATATTAATAACTTTATATATATATAGTATATATTATATATATATATATATATATAATATAATATAATAATATATAATATATATATACTAATCGATTCATACTTTATAATATGATTGACGTACTTAGATTTGCATATTTCACTGACCTACGGACCCCTGAAAAATCCCTTTAGATATTTCGGTATCTTCTACAGTGTGAATAATGAGGTCTTCGTCGGCACTTACATTCTCAGTTTGCTGGGATGTGCTAGATACTTCAATAGGAGATACATCATCCTGTACGATCATGATAACACCTCGATCACATGATGGCTTCAAAATGGGTACTTCTGCATCTTCTACTTGACCCTCTACTTCATGATGACTTTCCTGGGTGGCATTGCGCCTAACAAGTGATTCCACACTTAAATTTTCTTCAACCTTCTCAATGATAGGGGATAACGAATTCTTCGGAGTTCCTTCATCTTACTTTGCGCAAGGACACAGACACTTAGTCTCTTCCCACTTATCATTTAGTTCAAAAGGAGGTAAGGCTCCTTCAACATTGCCCATTATTAAGTCGTAGACAACGTCTGGCATAACGACAGCCGTTGCCTTCCCCACGTAATACGGAGTATCCAATATCACGTTCGCCAGTGGAACCCGCTTAACAGTGTTATCTAGTAGTCGCATCTTCTTAAACTCTCCTGTATAATTTCCTTCAGGAACAAACTTTTTACGAAGCACGATTCCGTTGCATCCCGTATCTCTGAGAACTCGGACACGAAAGCCGT
>JABUQX010049448.1:0-34070 GCA_015478945.1 Trachelipus rathkii | reverse complement strand
TCACTTACTTATTAAAAATTCTCCGGTCCAAAGAGCACATTATTGGCCAACTTATGGTCAATTATTCAACTGCTTATATCTTATGAGATGATAATAAGTGTTCCGCTCAGCTCCAGGTTCTGAACTCCTGGAGGTCCAAAATGATATGTTTACCCATAAAATCATTTATTTCCCTTTAGAGCCTACATCTAACATACAGTGAAATCTAATTCAAAATCCAAGAATAAATTCTGCTTCACAACTTCAAGTTCCAATACCACCAACAATCTCAGCAAGTAACTTTATCCTGCCCTACCCACAATTAATATACTCCCCAGTTGCAAATTCATGCTTCCCACAAGAAAAAGCAGCTATAGTAGCCGTTCGAAATTTTTGAATATCGGTAATGAATCGGAATCATCGAATCGGAATCATCCGAGAGCTCTGATTAATCAAATTCTTTTGTTTTTTTTTTGTTTTTTTTAAAGGACACGAATTCGTCGAAAATCGTGCCATCTCCCCCGCCCAGTGTATTAAAATTGGAATGCTAATCAAAAATTTAAAAAAATATTCTTTAAAAAATTATTGCGTTTCAAAATGCTTTTGGTCTCAAATTCGTATGCATTTCAATTATTAACTCTTTCCAATTTATCCTTAAAAGATGTTATGCGTTTTAAATTGTAAATATAATCATGAAACCAAAACACTTTTGAGGAACTTAAATAGCTGAAGTTATGTGCTGGAATTTTTATTCAAAATCAAGGCTTTTACGTTTTGACCTCGTACTGTCAAGTCGCTGGATTAAACTTTCCTGTAAAAAGTTTACTAATTTTCTATCGTTCGAAGGAAGTGGATGCTTTTAAATAGAACTCCCTTCCTATTTGTTAATGTTACTATAAAAAGTGTAAAACTTATAATCACTAAGGCCTTATATAATGTGATTTTGTAACTTTATTAAGTGCATAGTAACGCTTTTTTTCTTCAATAACTAACGCTTAAGATTCAATTCAACTTTATTATCGAAAATACGTTTATGACAATACGTATTGTTAGGAATTATTTCTACCTATGCTAAGAAGCCGGTGAAACTAACACTAATTGCAACGCTGTTAAAACTAACAGTTCAAATCCCAATTGACTGGTGATATAATTCAGTTTTCAACATAAGTGTACGTTCCTTTACATAGGTTGATAATCCATTTATATCATTAAAAACACATAACATTATCAATCAAAGTTACTGTCGTAAATTATATTCTTAAACTCGAATATAATAACTACGTTGGTATTAAGGTTGTATATAAATATTCTACTCGCATAGATACAATTTTAATATATATTATATATATTATATATATATATATATATATATATAATATAATTATATATAATATATATATATATATATATATATAATATATAATATAATTATGCATCAATATAGTTTCCAAGAAATCTAATTTTAATGATGAAAGTCAAAAACCAACACTGGCATAGACATATTTTTCGGACTTTTCAATCAAAAGTATTCATCTCAAAAACAAGTAACACGTATATAGTTAGAAAAATGAACATAGATTGTTTCTGCGTTAAAAACTATTCTCATCACTTGACTGACTATGAATCACTTTTGATTGACACGTCCAAATATGTCCAGCATTGTCTTACTTTCCATTAATAATATATATATAATATATAAAAATATTATATATATATATATATAATATACTATATAAATATATATTATAATATATATGATATATAGTATATATATATATATTATATAATATAATATATATATATATATACACATATTAATATATAAATATATTATATATAATATAATATATATCTATATATATAATATTAATATATATATAATAATATATATATATATATATATAAATTAATATATAAAACATATATATATCATCATCAATCCTCCATGGGTTTCAACTTTTCAAATATATTATATAATATATATAAATATTAATAAGCATATATATATATATATATATATATATAAATATATATATATAATAATATATAATATAATATATATATACGGTCCTAATAGTAACCAAAGGAGATTGCGGAGGTGGAGGAGATTCTTCGAGGATTTGTACAATGTGGAGGGCGTTGCGGAAGAGAGATTGCGAGAGCCTGATTGTGGCTGGGAGATGTAGTATTGGCGATCACGAAGAGGGAGATGATGTGGATTGAGATATGAAGTGGAAAGCGCAGGAGAAGCATGGAATAGTTGCGAATGCTGAAGGGAAATGAGTTGAAGACAAGACGGATGTTAAATCTGATGAACAGGTTGAGAGATGAAGTGGTGCCTGGTGAATGGAGTAGAGCAACAATCTGCCCCATATATAAAAAAGGAGATAAAACGGAATGTGGAAACTATAGAGGGATTGCATTAATGCCACATCCTGCGAAGACCTATGAAGGATATTGAAGAGAAAACTGCGAGATGGGATAAGAAAGCTAGAAGATTGCAACATGTTTCAGACCGGAAGGATCGAACTATAATTCTGGTGTTCGCTCCTTAAGATGAAAGGGGAAAAGAATTGGAATTTAGTAGAAAAAACATATGCAGCTTCGTAGACCTAGAAAAGCCTTTTGATAGAGTGCCAAGGGAGTTATTGTGGAAGTGGCAGAAATAGAATATGGATATACCTGAGAAATTTTAAAAGCAATAAAAAAGCACTTATGTAGACATTAAGTGCCCAGAGTAAAGGACTATGTCATGTGAGGAAAATGTTTATGCACAACAGGGGGAAGCAAGTGAGCTGCTGTCTCCAATCTGTTCATATAACATGGACATGTGGAGATTGGTGCGGAACAAAGTGGAGCAATGAGAACTTGATACGGAGACTTGGTTTGTTTGCACAAAATCAATGAGACTGCAAACTTTTCTGGTAGGTTGGGAAGAGGGAGTGGAGAGAGTGTATGAGGAAAATCAGGAGACAGAGTGATGTTGGTCGGAGTTGTGAGATGTCCTGTAGTAAGTACTAGGAAAAGACTGAGAAAAAAAATCCGGATCGTTTAAAATATTTGGGGTGCACATATATGAGAAAACGACACAATGTTGGAATTAAAATAAGAGAATTGGAAAATTTAATGGGACAGTAGCAATGTTCCCATTGTTGAAGAAGACAATCTTAAGACGAGTCAAGATGGTATGTACACAAGTATAATGAGACCAAACTGATATAGCATGACATGGCTCTTAATACCAGAACAAAGAGGCAAAGTTAGTTTCGTGCCAGAATGCGCGTGTGCACTGATCACTGAGTAGTGACAAGAAAGACGCGGAGAGGAAAAATAAGAGAGTTAGTATTTTAGGCCCTATGAAGAAGCGTGGTGGAGCTTTGTTGCCTGGACGAGGACACCTGCGGTGTACGTCCATGTAATAGAGATGGAGGAGCATACGAGTCCCAAAGATATCTGGAAGCGGATACCTCGGCCTGATTTATAATGGAAGAAGAGTTGTCGAAATACCCTAAAAAACCGTGGCGACGTGAAGGAGAAGGACCGTCCAGTGTAGGTGGAGGGTCTGAGATTTGTCAATGACGAAGACTTGGAGAGTTCTGGCAAAAACAACACAGATGCATGCATCTACAGGAGATTGGTGAGAAATATAATATATACTAGAATATATATATAGTAATATATAATATATATATATAATATCTAATTATACTAATATATATATATATTATTTATATAATATAGAAGATATATATATATACTAATATATATTATTATATATTATATATATATATATAATTATATATACTAATATATATATACTAATATACTAACTTTATATATATATGTATATATAATATTATATAGTAAATATTATATATAATAAGTATATATATATTATATATATAATAATAAATATATAACTATATAGTAGCTAATATATATTATATATACTATAATATATATATATATATTACATTCTGTCACCACCATCAGGGTTGACAGCCTATTAAGAGAAGATGTTTTCCACGCCTCAGAAGTACACAACTAACGCAAAATACGCAGATGAGCACAGAGACCAGTTTGAAGGCTAGATTAAATTCAGCGGAAAACACAAAGGAAGAGAATTCCACAAAACTGAGGTGGCCTGGGAAAGAATAAGCACCGCAAGCTAAACTACCGGAGTCCAATATCTACACAAAATTCTATGCGCAACACAGCACCCCTGTTCTACGAGGACGCTAAAGTTGGATGTACGCCGATGACAAGTTCCCTCGAGCACCGGCCGCTTGCGGTACCTATAAAAAGAGATAAAGCACCACAACATCGCCACGCAAAGATAGAGGGCAATGAAGTGGAAAGTACGGGAAACAGTTATAAAGTCTTTTGGCCTTTATAGCTCGACCTTTCCAAAAACCGGGAGTAACCAGAGCCCCCCCTAGATATGAGCATACTCCATACAAGGCGGATGAGCCCTTATACTGGAGCAACCGAAAGAGGAAAAATAGAAAACCAGAACCCCAAGTTTCTTTGAGGCCGCACCTAGCAACCTTGCTGAGTGAGATTCCAGACATTTTTGTTATTTAAGCGAAGAAATTGTATTATATTTGCTCAACAGGAGAACGAGAGAACCGTCGAAAGAGATAGGAAAGTTGAAGGTGTTTTAGAGATTAATTGTAAAGTTCGAGTTTATTTAAAAATTAAATTTCACAAGGTTGAGACAGACGACCCCCACCCGGAAATCCTATCCAGAATCAGGCGAGAATAAGAATCGATAAGACTTCAAACGAGATGCATTCTAGAAGTAAAAAAGGAAGCAGAATTGAAATGGTTGAAGAATGAAGTCGAGTCATCGGCATACATGATAGAATTAATGTGCAGGTGAGAAGTCAGATGAGTGAAGAATAAAGTAGAGATAGTGACAGAACCCTTGAAGAAACCACAATAAACAGAAAAGGAAGAAGAATCGCCCCGTCAACAACAGCTGACATTGAGCGATTTGATAAACTAGACATAAGTAAGCAAAATGAAGGAGGAAACCCAATGAGGAGCGGAGACAGTACGCGGGGCCATACCCGTCCAAAATGCTTTTATCAACGCCACCACGCAAGTCTCCCAGTATCCTTAAGTCGAAAACCAAATCTTAAATAAAATTATATCCAGTAACCTCGAGCGCCGGACAAGCCTACGGGCGATGGAAAGAATGAAAGAGATTCCAGATACTAAGAAATGAGAGTTGAGAATGTTTTCAGAGTAAAGATAGAATACAAGTGAGAGTATAGGGCGATATTGAAGGATCAGATCGGCTACCTTTTTCGGAATCGGTTGGACATGTGCGCGCTTCCAACACTGAAGGAAATTTAGTATTGAACATAGAGAAATAGTTGAAAAGTCGGGTCACACGAACACATTCCTCAAAATTCCGGCTAGTAACGCCATTCCGGGCCACCCGCTCGAACGTTCATAGATTCAGAGTCCATTCACCCGATCAAATGTAATCACACGCAAAGGCATAGGTAAGGAGAAGGAGGAGGAAGAGAATGCCAGAATCGTCCAGGTGAGTTAGAAGAAAATAGGAGACCAAAAAAGATTCCTTTCAGTTGGAGAATTAGCAACAGAGCCATCAAATCGAATTAAGAGATAAAGGCAATTTTCAAATTCGTTCAGAAGTTTTGCAAAAGGCCAGGAAAGATTTCATAGAGAACCTAGAGTAAGCGCACTTCTGTTGATTATTATATATATATATATATATATATATATATATATATATATATATATATATATATATATATATAATATATATATATATATATTATATATATTATATTATAAAATTATAAATAATATATAATATATAATATATATATATATTATACGAATCATCACTCAAATATGATATCTTTAAACCTTTTCTTATAGTTCTCAATTGCTTCTAAAAAAGAGAAGAGGAAATCTTTTTTTTTTTTTTTGGACCAAAAAATTTTTCTCGATTTTTTTAAGCACAATTTTTTTTTTTTCTTTTCCTTATCTGGAATTATAAATCACGGTCAAACGAGGAAATAAATGCTAAAAAAAACATGTAATAAAGACCTTGTGTGAAAATTTTTATAACTTTCGATATCATTACATGTAAAAAGACACAATTCTTATACATATATGTAGGTTTCTTCACGTAGGAATGGTATTGAAAGAAATGAAACTATACGTTGGTCAAGGAATGGATTGAACATTTTCTTTTAAAGATATTACTCGATAAATGGTATTGAAATGTTGAAGATATTATGAATTTCATATATTTATATATATATATATATATATATATATATATATATATAAAAATATATATATATATAAACTATATATATATATATAGTATAAATATATATATAATATATATATAGATATATATATATCTATTATTTGTAAAGGTATATGTTTTTATTTATTTGAAAAAATATATATAATAAGATATATATATATAATATATATAGTATATATATATAATATAATATATATATATATATATATATAGATATATAATAGTATATATTAGTTATATATAATAATATATATATATATATTATAGTGGCTATCCAGATTTTTTGGTCTGGGGGGGCAGACCAAAAATCGTTTCCTTTATATATATATATATATATATTATATATATAATATATAATAATATACTAATATATATATATAATATTATATATATATATATATATATAATTATTATACACTGAAGTTCAAATTATTAAATTCTAAAAAAAAATGGGAATAATCGGGCATACATTGGAACACCATCTAAAAAAGTAACTTTAAGCCCTGGTATCAGTGTGAATAAAGTCAGCTAACAAGTACCCGTTTAAAATAGGAAAAATATGTTGAAATTCTAATGTTGCATTTTCTTGATGGCTCAATTTAGTTCTATATTCACTCATTATATGCACTCACCAAATGTCAATAACGCGTGTCTGCAATCGTTTTTGAAAGATTTATGTTAAACTTAATTTCTGTTAAAACAATAAAAGAAACCAAAAAGTGCACATATAAACATTGTTTAAAATTAAGTACCTTTTTGGACTGATCTCAAACTCTACATTTTATTTGTTCTAATCTGCTATTATCGGTTATCATCTCTTTAAATAATAAAACATCATTCCGTTACTCAGCGAAGTTTCGGCAAACTTTTAATCTCTCTTGCTACCTTAGAATATAGTTTTATTTTTCTACAAACACTTTGCCTATAGCATTTACAAAATAAAATGTACAAACCTCTTATCTGAATTCTAAATGCAGTTCAGGAAATGTTCAACTTAAAGAAGCCTCGGATTCCATAAAAATTAAAGCAATGCAAAAAAGCTAGTGATATAAATAGCTTGTGACATTTCCTATTACTCTCTTGAACCCTTGAACTCACCACTTATTGCTGCTGCACCGTCACACCCCTGTCCTCTTAGATTATTCATATCCAAACCAAGTTCAGTTACTTTTTCTTCAATTAATTTCAAAACTATTCCAGTCAAATCATTACTGAGACGAAACAAAAAATCTTGCATAAGAATAATCATATAACGTAACGCACACACACGAAAATTTCCTTCTGGAACCACACTTCGTCCATCCCAATACATTAAATAAATTTACTTTTATTTATGTTTTGCCCAATTTTTTTACGTTGAATGAGATGCACAAATGACTGAATTAGAGCATTTACGTGAACTGGATATACAATGCATTTCTAGCACTAGTTTTTTAAATGTTCTGAAAGAACATGGTCTCCAGCATTAGCACGATATTTTAAAAGACTCCAAAATTGCCATCGTTTCCCACAGGGCAAGAGAGTTCGATTCGACCTGTCATGATGTCCACACGTAACGATATATTTTGCTTACCACAGAAGTGAATTGTTTCAACAATTGGAATTAGCCGCTTTCTACTGTTTCGGCCTCCCTTTTCTTCTGACTGTCAATCTGTTTGTCGATGCTCTCGCTATTCCTGGAAACCTGCTTCTTCTACACCGCCCAAAAATCTCTTTCTGCGATTCTTCGTATATATATTCCTCGTGGTTTTTAAAGATCTCAATGGCTTCTTTAAGTTGAATGCTGTCTCAGACAAAACACCCAATTCCTGGTGTTTTCCTTTACCTTCTCCTTTGTTTGGCCAAAAATCCATACACAACTGAGCAATAAACCCCAACGTTTTAATCAGAGTAATCTAACCACTTAATATCATTTCAAGCCACTTCTTGAAAATATCTCCCACCTTTGCCTCCTGACCAGAAATTATACTGTGAACTGGCTTCCGAGAATATTTTAATATTCCACTGTTCCGTATTGCAAATACCGTACCTATGAAATTGTCAATATCGTTGAAATGAACAATCCTTTCTGTATTCCATGATTGCGCCTGACTTATAGATACTTGTGAAAGGAAAAAAACATCACCTTGACCTGCAGATTTTTCAAGGCTACAGTTACAGAAATCCAGGAGATAACTATTCTTCGAGCCGAGAACCTCACTCTTTCCAATACATAATCCTACACTACATAGGCTACTTTTTTGTGGAAAAATCCCTAATATCTTTCTCTTCATATATTTTTTTTTATTTTGTAAGTTTTAAACACAACAACAAGAACAAAAAAATGTAAACACAAAGTACAAAACTATACATTCACTAGCAACTTGATATATACCCTTAAACAATAATCAAGCTTTTACAGACCACCACCAAGTTATCCACTATAATATTGTTGAGAGACGGAAAAGAGAGAGATAAGAGAGACGAAGAGAGAAAGAAGAGAGAGAAGATAAAGAAGAAGACTAGAAGAGAGAGAGAGGAGAAGAGAGAGAAGAGAGAGAGAGGAGAGAAGTAGAGAAGAGAATTAAACATCTCTCTCTGCAATATATATATATAGTACTATAATTATATATATAATATATGATATATATATATATAATACTAATATATATATAATAAAGCTGTATATATTCTCGTTGTATACTATACATTTATCACGATCAATTTAGACGTTTTCCTTTCTTCTTAAAAACTACCTCAAAGGACTTACAAATTTGCTTCTACAGTCCATAATTATATAAAATCATTAACCTCTCACTTTTATATATTAACGATATGATACTTAAAATTTTTTATTGTCTAAAAAATTTCGGGGGGTGCCCCCCTTGCCCCACCCTGGATACGCCACTGGTATTAAATATATATATATATATATAATATTATATATAATATATAAAATATATATATAGTATATTTAATATATGATATATTAGTATATATAATTATATATATATATATATATATAGATAATATATATAAATATATAATTATTATTTATACCATATATATATATATAATTATATATATATATATTATATAAAATATATAATATATATATATATATATATATATTAATTATATACAATATATATACATATATATATTATATATAAATATATATATTATATATATATATATATCTATTAAGCTATTTATATATAATAATATATATATATCTATATATATATATATATATTATAATATAAATATATTATTATATAATATATATATTATATATATATATATATATATATAAATATATATATATATATAATATATATATTATATATATAGAAATTATATATATATGATATATTATTATATATATATATATATTATATATATTATATATATAATATATATATATATAAATATATATATTAATAATAATACTATTATAATATATATATTAATATTAAGGACAACCCGGGTACATATATAATATATCTATTGATTTAATATAATATATATATAATAATATTATAAATATATATATATATATATATATATATAATTATATATATATATTATATATAGTATATATACATATATATATATATATATATGCTAAAGAACAAAGAAAAATTTTAATATTTTTACAGAAAAATACCCCAAATAAATTTTACAAGTCTTCATACGACATTCTTTATTTCAAAATTTTAATCAGAAAAATAGAAATTTAATTTAATTATTAATCAATAGATATACACTATATCTTATATTATATAAATGAATTTTTATTATTTCAAATATACAAATAAATTATTATAAAAATAAGCTGTAAATTCCACAGATTGCATCTGGGTCTCCATCAACTGTACGCCCAACATCGGTGTGCATTCTAAATATGGTATCTTATTTTTTTCATTTAACTCAATAAATATCTAATGAAAAAATAATTTAACTAACAAGATAAAATTATTTGAAATATAGAAAAAATATCATTCATTAAGAACAATAATATAAAGTACACAAAATCGACTTTATGAAACTTACAAATTTTAGTTTAAAATTAATAAAATCTTATCTATTTTCCTCGGATCATGAAATGCATTTCTTAGTTTTATCCAAATAAATTCATATATAATTATATAATAATAATAATATATATTATATTTTATATATAATATATATATATATATATTATATAATATATATATAAATATATATAAATATAATATATATATATATATAATATATATATATATATAACTAAAATATTATAATATATATAATATATATATATATATATATTATATATATATATATATATATTATATATTAATAATATATATATATATAATATATATATATTATTAATTATATATATATACTTATATATATATAATATATTATATATATATATATTATATATATATATAGATATATAATATATACTTTATATAAAAACATATATATATATATATATATAATATCATATATAATTTGTAATATAAAAATATTTAAATTGCATTATTTGAATAAAATAAAATTAATTTACTTTTATCTAACACCATAAATTCAACACGTAAAAAAGTAAATGAATATACTTATTGTATTATATTGTTATTTTATTATTATTATTATAATTATTATATATTATTATTATTATATTATTATTATTATTATATTATCTTATTATTATTTATTATATTATGATTATTAATATTATATTATATTATTATATATTATATTATATATTATTATATTATATTATTTTTATGTATTCACAAAGATAGTTTCGGGTACTGTTATGATAAAAAAAATAACCATAAAACCAAAAAAGATACGTAAAAAATCAGTTGATTTAAATGATTTGATTTTACGTTTTTTTTTTTTTTATATAAAAAAATCATATTTATAATTTTTTTTTTTTTAATATTTTATTTATTTTGACAAATTTTTTTTCTGAAATAAAATTAATCCTATTTATCACCCAATTATAAGTAAATTAAATAAAATGTAGGTTTAAAAAAATTTAAAAAGAAATAAATTAAAAAAAGTACCAAATAACATATCTAATAATATCTATATATAAAGATTATAATATATTATATATATATATATATATAATATATATATATATATAATATAGTTATATAATTATATATAATATATAAATATATATATATTGGATGAAATTTGTTAAAGCCACAACTCATATACTCAAAAAACCACAAATAACTTACAGGGGGAAAGGCAATACATTGCCCTGAATGCGCCAATTTTAGTCGAAAATGTAAAAAAAAAAAAAATATATATCTCAAAAACTACAATACTACAGCAAAAATGAATACATTTTTGATCCTGTAAAATTTGAAATAGAAAAATAAAAAAAAAATAATAATAATAAAAAAAAATATTGTTAATAATATAGTAAATGATTAGAGAGCCTATTTAGAAACCTTTTATTTATCGTTAAAATAAATAGACTTCTATTAAATTTTCTTTTTTTTTTTACTAAAGAATACCCCAAGGGTTAATTACCCCCACCTGATCAGGAGTCGGGGTCTCTCGCCTTCCGGGAACTACGGGAGACTAATTCCCCCCCTTCGGAGGCTCCGAAACCCCCGCCTGGTATTTGGGTCCGGGTTCCTCCCCCCTCCCCACGGTATGGGAAAACCTCCCCCCCTGTTCCCGTCGGCTTCGAGTCCCCTACTTGCTGAATACCTTTAGAAAATAAATATATAATATATATATATATATTCCTAGTATATATATTATAATAGTAATATATATATAATGTAAATAAAATATAATAAATATAGTATATATATATACTAATAATCTATATATATATAATATTAATATATATCATATATATAATATATAATATATATATAAATTATATATATATAACATATTATGTCCTCTGCTCTAAAAAAAAAAAACCAATATTTATTTTATTATTAATTATTTTTGTTTTTAAATTTCACTAACTAAAATTTACAAGGATTCCAAAATATTCTTTCGCTGTAGGCATTTTTAGTTTTTGAGATGGGTTTTTTTTTTTTTTATTACAGTTTCCCGAATAAAATTTTGCCAGATCCAACAATGTATTCCTTCCTGTATCTATCTAGTTTTTTGAGATATGATGATGATAGGTGTGGTTTTTAAAACCAAATATTCACCTAATAAATATATATATATATAAATATATAGTATATAATATCATAATATATATATATATAATATATATATATATATAATATAATAATAATATAAATATTATATATATATATATATATACTTACGATATATATATATAATTAAATAACAAACTAAATAATATTAATTTTACAAAAGAACTTGGTTAATAATTAGATTATTTTACAATTTTATACAATAATAATAAAAGCAATTTTGCCTAACCAAAAATAAAAAATAAAATCAAAACAATCATAAAAAATCGACAAATCAAACTATTTTTTAAAATAAATCAAAACAATCTCAACCATCATAAAAAAAAAAAATATATTTTAATTAGTTACTCTAATTAATGAAAATATTTTATTATTAAAAAAATATTAAAAATTATTTCAAAAATTTTCCTACATATCTTAATATAAGAAAAAATTAAAATATTTAATTTTAAACACCAAAAAGAACTTATTATAAATATGAATTAACCCTGCTCAGGTAGCCCTCTTAAAAAATCACATAAGTTGGAGCCATTGGTCAAATTTTCACGCTGACTAACCTTATTTTAAAAACCTTTTTTTGATAAACTATGTTTAAGACATTTAGAAGTTCACCGAGTTCAAATGGGATGACTGAGACAACTTTCATCAAAAACAAAATTTTATTATCCAATTTTTTTAAAAACATAATTTTACTTTTTTAAAGAAAACCTAAAAAAAACCCCATATTTTAATAAATTTTAATAAAAAAACATATAAAAATTTTAATTAAAATTTAATGTAAAAAGTACACAATTTTATTGCAAAATCAATCGAATATTTTCAACGACATCGCCATTAACTCTACTGCCTTCCAAGAAATGAAATGAAAGTTAGATATAATTTTTTATTATAAATGAAATATTTCTATCTACATATGCAAAATATATGCATATTATTAATATATTTCTAATATATTTATAATATATTTCTATTCGAAAAAATATTTTACTAATATAAAAAAAAAATATATATATATATATAATATATATATATATAGAATATACTATATTATATATATATACTATATTATATATATATAATTATGGGTTAACGGTTCGCAGGATCAAACAACCTATGAAGTGACGAGTACTTGAACCAATCCCACTCATCAAATCTCACCATATTCTAATTTTTTTGAGTAAAAATCAAACTTTACTCTTTCCTTGTTCATATTCTATTTCCAAAACATTCTTCTATTTTACTAACCAAATCCATCACTCTCTACGAGTCATATTCACTCATCCTCACTTTCACAGGTCTGAGGATTCAATAGAGAATTCCCTTCCAAATACTGGAATTATTATATATATATATATATATATATATACAATATATATATATATAATATATATATATAAATATAATATAAAAATTATATAAGTAAAATAATATACTATAATATATATAGTTGGTTGGAGCATCGGAATTGTACCGCACCCATTAATATGGGCAAAGCACTAGATTAGATTCCACCACGCACCGCACCTCAAAAATATTTTTCACCCACCACGCCACTAAGAATAAGCACACCACGCCACCGCACCTAAAAGATATTTTGTCACCCACCGCCACCGCACCACACCTCATGTTTCCGATGCATTGCGTCGCACCGCACCGCATCACCTCTATAATTTAAAATCGCACCGCACCGGGTCACTGAAATTAGTACTGCCACCGCACCGCACCATACCGCACCTTACCGCATCCAAAACAAGCGCACCACGCACCGCACCGCACCCGGGCGTCGGCCAACACTACAAACTGCAACTGACACGTAAAACTATTTCCTAAAGGGTATCCGCCTGATATATACGAGCTAGAGGGCACATACACGGTTACGAGTGGAGAAACCAATCGCAAACTCCTGCAAAGTGAGTACCTGGCAGCTAAGGATTTATTGACAGCTAATATCTATACCCCCAACTCCCCCAATTCTCCAATTTCACCCCCATATCTCATAAGTACATTATTTAGAAGTAAAAACAAAAAAATGCTTAGCGTTGTAATTTTTACCTCGGCTACCTTCAAGCAGGGTAAATGTTTTAGATGAAGGACAATCCTTCATTTCCGTCAATCATATAGTTTTGCACAGGCCATAAGGCCTGGAAATTTGATATATATATACTATATATATACTATATATATAATATATATATAAATAAACTTATATATATATATATATATAAATTATATAATATATATATATAATATAATATAATATGATATGATATGATATATATATATAATAATTATATATATTATATATATATATATATAAATATATATATATAGATAATATTATAATATATATATATATATATAATATATATATATTCATATATATAAATAACATATATATATATTACATATATATTACATATATATATTATAATTATATATACTTATATAATATAATATATATATATATATTATATATATATATATATATAATATACAATATAATATATATATACTATATTATTATTATAAATATATAATATATATATATATAATTATATATATATATATAATATATATATATATAAATATATTATATATATATATATATAATATGATATATATATATATATTATATATTATATATATATATAATATATATATATATAATATATATATATCATAATAATAATATAAAATAAAGATAAATATATTATTATATATATATAAATATATAATATATATATATATATATATATATATATATATATATATATATATATATATAAATTTATATATATAATATATAATATATTATAAATAAAAACATATATATAATAATATATATATATATATATATATCTATATATATAATAAATAATATATATATAATATAAGATATATATATATATATTAATATAATATATAATGATATATATATATATAATGAAAAAAAATATTTTAAATATATTTGAAAATAAATAATGTTACTTTTATTTAACACATTAAAATTTTCAGCACGTTAAAAATGTAATGAATATACTTGTTTTATTATTATATATTATTATTATTTATATTATTTTATATATTTATTATTTGTTATTATTATTTATTATTATTTCTAATTTAATTTATTATTTTTACAAAAATTTTATATTTATAATTTATAATTGTATTAATATTATTTTATATAATTGTATCTTTCTAATTTTTATGTTTACATAAATCTTTTTTTCTCTTTTTATTTTATATTTTATTATATTTTATATTATATTTTATTATTGTTATTAATTATAGTATATTTATTATATTATACCTCTTCTCTATATTATTATCATCATTGTACTGATTATCATGCATTCATCTTCATCATCATCATCATCATCTCATCATATCATCATCATCATCATCATCTTATCATCATCATCCATCATTCATCATCATCATCATCATCATCATCAATCATCAATCATATATATATTATTATTATATATTATTATATTATTATCATTATTCTTTTAATTAATCTTGTAATTACTATATTAGCTTACTTATTCTAATAATATAATTATTCATATTTATTAATATTATTATATTATTATAGTATTATATTGTTATTATAAATATTAACAACAAAAACATATGTTCATTACATGAAAGGCAAATTATAATCATCTTATTAAATTTAACATAAAAAAGTTGACACGAAAAATCAAATGATTTAAATCAATTGATTTTTACGTGATTTTTTTATATAAAAAATCATGTACTTTTTATTTATATTTTATAAATGATTTTTTTTTTTTAATTAATTTTTTATGGAAAAATTTTTCTGATATTAATATTAATCTATTTATCACCTATTGATGATTAGTATATTCATCAGTACAATAAAGAAATTAAAAATGTAGGTTCAAATCAATTTTAATTAAAGACAATATATATCATAACTGTATCATTCATTTATAAAGGAATATATAATATATATTATAAATAAATATATATATATATATATAATATAATTATATATGAATATATATATATATATATAATATATATATAATATATTAATATATATATATAATAATATAAATATATATAATATATATATAATATATAATATATTTTAGATGCCAAAAAAAAGATCGATATCTCTAAAAATCGATATTTTTGCTCGATATATATTATTTGGCGATATTTTCTTAGGCGATATCTATATTTCTATTTTTTTTTTCTTAATACGAAAGCCATATTCTTTCACAAAAAAATTTTTTAGAAGCCAGGAAAAATAAAAATTTTATCCCCCTCTCCCGACACCCTTAAGTGATGAAACTCTCTT
This sequence comes from Trachelipus rathkii, assembly GCA_015478945.1. NCBI lineage: Eukaryota > Metazoa > Arthropoda > Malacostraca > Isopoda > Trachelipodidae > Trachelipus > Trachelipus rathkii. Next base: position 17,257 of record JABUQX010049448.1, on the reverse strand, counting down.
TCCCCCATTATTGCGAGATTCCTTGTTCACCAAAGTCTTGGTAATATTATAACAGAAAAAATGGGGTTTTGATTTACGAGTTCAGGAACAAAAATCCACATATCAAATTTTTCTGGGATATTAACTAATCACTATTCATATTTCAGTGATAATGATAGAGGTGACATATTGCTTACTCCCAAGTATTGCTTTCTTAATTCTTAGTCCAAAAAAATTTAAGAATCTTTTTAGGAGAAGTTTAAATTTAACACCAGTGGAGAATGAATATTAAAGAAAATAACATATTCACGAAAATAGATCTGGTATTTATTAATAAAAAATAATGCTAATCCGAGAGCAGTTTTTAATCTCGATGCAAAAAGAAGCCAGTAGCATAGGGTATGGCAAAAATATCGATATATTCGAAATACGATTTTTTGGCCTCGATAATATTCGATTATTTTTGGTGATACTTCACTTATACGATAATCAATTCATATTTTTTTCTTAATATCAAAAGACCGATATTCTTTCAAAAAAATTCTTTTTAAAGTCGGAAAAAAAAAAATCTTTCCCCCCTCTCCCTACACCCTGAAGTGATGAAACTCTCTTCCCCCCCATTTTCGTCTTCGTTAGTCCCCCAATTCCGGTATTAAAATAAACCGAAAATTGGTTTTAGATTTTTAGTCTTTCGAAAGGGAAAGGAATTAAAATAGTCTTCATAGTTTATTTCCTTTTACATGAAAATGTATGTTTATAATTATTTATTATTCTGAGACTGTTAAACGACTTCTGCAGTCCACTCAGACTGCCTTATCCTGATTCGTGTAAGCTCGTGGATTGGACGAAATTATCACTGCAGAATATCTAATACCGCACCAGACTCCGTGTATTGGTTACAGTTAAATACCGAGTCCGACTAGTCTAATCAATCTACTGGCGATTACGATTGTTGCTTAAATAGAATTAAACTAAATAAACCGTTTATATATAGTATTACTAAAAATAGTATTGGGGTACATTCACTAAGCTTCTATATAAGTCGCTGGCATCCAGTCAGAACCTCTTAAATATTTCATTATTACTAAAATAATAGATTTCTTAAGATCTAGACTTCCAGAGTCGTCCAAGTATCAATTGTCTACCATTCAATTTAAATTAATTTCGAGTTAGAATCAATATTTATTTGTACTTAAACTAAGAAATCATTTGAAATTCCAACTCATTAATACTAATAGTTATTTTCATTTTTTAATACGAAAAAAAAGTTAATTTATATTATTGTTAATTTTCTAGGAAACGCAGTTTCTTATAATTTCACTCCTCCACAAAAGTCATAAACACCCCATTCCTCAAAATCCAACATTAACGCTTTCTAGCACAACCAGTCCTCAACCTCTTGGAGTTGGAAAATTGAAAGTTGAAGACCTGAAGAGTGAAGATCTTTTTCCATTTCTACCACTTTTTTCTTTTACATACGCGCTTTCATATTTAAAATTTAAATCTTCTCTCTCTCTCTCCTCTCTCTCTCTCTCTCTCTCTCTCTCTCTCTCTCTCTCTCTCTCTCTCTCTCTCTCTCTCTCCTCTCTCTCCTCTCTCTCTCTCATTAACGCCACACGGAACGGGAAATCGATAAATTTTATTATATATATATAATATATTATATATATAATATATATTATATAATATATATATATATATATAATAATATATATATTATATATTATATATAATATATACTACTATATATATATATATAATATATATATTATGTTAACAGTAATACTGGCAAAAACCAACAACTCTCAGGGGTTAAGAAGCAAATTAACATCGTTAACAAATTATTCTGGGCCGTGGTAAATAAAAACCATCTACATCCCTATAAAACTTGGTTATTTTATTTTTTTTTTATTTTTAGTTTAATTTATTTACTTTCATAACTAAATTTGCCCTTGATCCAAAAAAAAAATTTCATTTAGTGTAGCTATCGTGTTTTTAAACTATGTGCGTCGCCTAATCTGGAGGCATATATATAATATAAAGAGATAAAAAAATATATATATATATATATATTATATATATATATATATATTCCTAAATATATAGATATTATATATATATAATATATATATATATATATATTATATATATATAATATATAATATTATATATATATATATTATATATATAATATATATATTATATATATATATATTATATATATATTATATATCAAAATTGATTAATCGGATTTTAATATATCGAAATATCATTATATCAATATCGATTTTTCTGGCATAATCAAGCCGATATATATTTGTTAAATATCATATATCGATTTACCATATTGTTTAGATATCGGCATCCCATAGCAAATACAACAAACCTGAAACCCACATAAAAAACAAAACATATAGTGGTCTTTAAAATTTATCAAACAACGTCCTTAACAGAAAAAACGACTACATCAACGGGAAAAGGGACATATGATCCCCAAAATAAGGTATTTTTTAACATTTTGTTCAAAACATGGTTCTTTTTTTTTTACAAAAATAAGTATGCACATTTGAAAAATTGACAATAGCGAAATAAAATTTGATAACCTACAGATACACTGATCCCGCTGGGGTTTACCATACTACCATGTAAACAAGGTAGCGCCTTTTCTCTTTGAATTTTGATCTATATATATATATAAATATTTATATTAATATAATATATATATATATATATATATATATAATATATATATATATATATAATAAATATATATAATATATTATATATGGACAAATTACTAACGGCCACACGTAACGAATGGGATAAATTTCTTATCTTATAATAATAATATATATATATATAAATATATATATATATAATATATATATTATTATAATATATATAATATATATATATATATATATATATATATATATAAATATATGTAATATATATATATAGATATAATATATATAAATATATATATATATATAATAGATATAATATATATATATATAAATATATATATAATAATAGTAATATATTATTTATTAGTATTAAACCTAATACTGTAAAATACCAACAACTGCTCATGGTAAGAATGAAATAATAAAATCTGTATAACAACATCATTTAGCGTTGTAAAATAAAAACATCTACATCCTAAAACTTTGTTTAAATATTTATTTTTTTATTGTTATTTAATTATTTTTAGAACAAACTGAAATTCCCCTATTCCAAAAATGTATTTCAATTTTAGTGTAGCTATCGATGTTTTTTAACTTTTTTCTTGTCTTAATCTTAATATAATATATATATATATTAATATAATATAATATATATATATTATATATATACATAATATATATATAATATATTTATATATATATTTATATTATATATATAAATAATATAATATATAATATATATATAATATTATATATATATATAATATATATAATAATATAGAATATATAATAATATTTATACTATTACTATATTATATAATACTGATATATATATTATATTAATATATTATATATATACTATATATATATATTTATATATATATTATAATAATATATATAATATATTAATATAATATTATATATAAATATATATATAAATATATATATAATATATATATATTAAATATATTATATAATTATATATAAAATTATATATATTAATATAATATATATATATAATCTATATATATATATTATAGGTATATAAGCAGTTTTCAAAATCACCTTCGAATCACCAAAGATCTTCTAAGTTCAAAAAAAATTTCTAAGTTCAGAAAAGTGAATTAAGGGGGTTAAAGATTTTTTAAGAAAATGTTAGTGCAAGGCTTTCTGCATAATTCTAAAGCTTCTACTAAAGGAATTTTCTAAAAAACTTATCTAACTTAACTTTCGACATTAGAAATTTTTTTGAACAGAAAATTTCGGTTAATTCGAAAGGTATTTTAAAGTTAATTTTCCCATATATATATTATATAAATATTATATATATATATATATATATATATAATATATAAGATATATATATATATATATATATATATATCCTTATATATATATGAATATATAATATATATATATATATATATAATATATATATATATATATATAATATATATATTATATTATAATATATCGAATTAATTGGATTGTTTAAATATCAAATATCGAATAGAATATCATATTTCTGGCATAAATATCGAAGCGATTTATATTTTTAAATATCAATATCGATTATCGATATTTTAGATATCGGGCATCCCTAAAATATTATATATATATATATATAATATAAATAATATATATATATATAATATATATATATAGTAATATATAAATATAATATATCAATATATATATATACTATGAATAATATATATATATATAGATAATATATATATATATAATATATATAATATATATATTATAATATATATATATATGCCATCATCCCGAAAGCCAGGCATGTAAACTAAAACTTAAACATCTACAGGGAAAATAAATACATTTTTGATTTCAGCTAGTAATTTCATCTCGACAAACTTAAAAAAAATTTATGTTATATATTATTTATTAATAACCACCTAAATATTTGTAAACTAACCTGGCAACGGTGAACGCTGTGAATGACCTTAATCGCATTAATCTCCGAAGCAAAGTGCCAAATACCATTTATTTTTACGCTTTGGAGAGAAAAATGTTATTTTTTCTTATATCCTTTTAGGGGGTTCGAAGCCGACGGAGACAGAGGGGGCGAAGTCCCCCCGTCGTCCCCGGTAGGCCGAGAAACCCCACTCTTTCATTCTTTAATTTATCCGTCGGGTTAATTTCTTCATATAAAAGAAAAAAAATCAACATTTGCAACTTTGCCCAATCCCTCCGACTTACTCCAGCTTCTCGTATCTCAAAAAACTAATTTAGAACATTTAAACAATTTAATTTTTAAAAAAGCGTTAATTTTTTATATATTTTTAATTTCAGGGGTTAAAAAATGTCCTCCTGTATAATAAAATATATTTATTCAGGTACTGTATATTTTTTATTAATGCTGGCATCTCGGGATCTGACCTAATATATAATCAGGCTTGGCGTTCAAGTACATTTTTCAAGTACAAAGTTACAATACTCTAGAAGGTCAAGTACAAGTACAAAGACAAAGTACTTTATTTGAAAAAGGCCGGCGATTTAATTATAAAATAAATTAAAATAAATAAATAATATATATATATAAATATATATATAATAATATATAATATATATTATTATATATATATATTATATATATATAATATATATAATATATATATATATATAATAATAATATTATATTAAAAATATATTAGATTAATTATATTATAAATATAATATATTATATATATATAATTAATATATAATAATTATAATATATATTATATAATATATTTAATATTATAATATAATATATATATATATATATATATATCATCATCATCATCATCACCCACCTTCTCTCCCAAACTGGGGTTAAGGTGCGTTAAATGCACCGGAAACAGAAAGTAGGTAGAAAATATGAAGCAATCGAAAAAGAAAGGCTCAGCCTACCCCCCTTATACCTTTTTGTAGAAACTTCGTCCTCCAGTCAGAAAACCACCCTAGAGCTTCACGGAAACGCGACGGACCCTCACTATGCATCTCGTCAATGTGGAGTTCATCCCTTGCCCCAGGTGGGTCAACCATACCCCCTCACAAAACCCACCATTCACTCCTTATGCACCTTTCTTCTTGGCTCTGCCAACTCACATTCTCTCCTCCAACATTCCTTTACTGACCAATCACTTTCTCTTTTGTTTCTCAGCGTGATCCATCACACTCACCACTAATACCCTTACCAAAACCACGATACTTCCACCTTTTCCTTTTCCACTGACCAAACCATCTCAACGCACTTTCATTTATTCTGTAAATTACGCAATTCTAATCTTCCAATTATGTGGGTGGTTCATTGCATTTTATCATCTTCTCACACCAACACACCCCTAAGATTTCCATCTGAACCACATTGTACTTTAGATCAAACCTCTTTCCAGATCATGTCTCTCACATACATTAACATAGATTAACAACATACCCCTCGGTAGACCCCTACGCACTCAAGGACTTAAGTCCCTGTACATCACCAAAGATTTAATCACAGCCACTTCCTTGCCATCAAATTCCTACTACCACTCTGCATCATCCGTTCCTTTTCATCCAAAATTTATCTTAAATATTTAAAACCAGACACTTTTTCCTGCTGCTCACCATTCTAACATTAACTCCCACCGAGGACTGTCCTCACTCCACAACCATAACCTTACCCTTATCTACTTACTTTCAAACCCTCCTTTACACACCCTGACAAATCTCTCTTCCAATCCTCTCAATTCTCTTCAGATTTCCCACCACAAAACCAAATCATCGCATATAATAAGTATAATACACCTTCTCCACTTTCTCCATCATTCTAACACCATCACCCACCCCTACCTCTAATTTCTTTCATAACCCCCACCATATTCACCAAATGAATAACCAATGAACATCATAACAACATCCTTCCTCACTCTTGCTATACAATTAATACCAATCCACTTTCGATCTCTATTATCCTACACACGCTTCACTATCGTCATAGATAATTTTGATTCCATAAGCTTTACCCACCAACATCATATATGACTAACACCTCCATAACTTCCCAATTAATCCTTATCCTACGCTGGTGCAAACCCATAAAAAAAAATACAATTATTCTTTCTCCTCCCTCTTCTCAATCATTTTTCAATGAAAATTGTACCCACATCCTCTACCCTTACAAACACACCTTTTCTTCACCAATCGCTCCTTTAGTACTCACCAACTCTTCGACAAAAATACCCATAATATCTTCCCTACAACACCTCAAAAACTTAATTACCCTAAATACCTACAGTATACTTTATACCACCACCTATATAAAAGGTACAATTGTCTTCTCCTCAATCCCTCGAACTAATCCTCCATAAACGCTTTGTTACACATAACTTCCAATCCAATCAATCACCATCCCTATATACTTCTTACTGGATTACGACAAAAATTTTTATTCTTTCATACTATATTTTAAAATCAACTAATTAAAACTTTTGACGGGATACAAAATTTCTCATCTTTGTTAATTTACAAAAGAACTTGATCCTGAAAACATTATTCCTGAAGAATGGGTTCCCAGAATTATAATTGACTCAACTTTTGAAAATTACTTTCAGCAAAAATTTAAAGACAAATCTCAGGGCTAAATTAACAGCTCCTAAAGGAATTTTATATCAGTTGGCTTCTGCGGAAATCAGTTCAAATTTCAACGTAAAATTATTTTTAAAACAAACTTTACACATTTACAATTAGATTTAGATTCTCGGTTTATGGTATTGGAAATATTTTAAAATTTTGTGAATAAACACAATTTATTTTTAAATGAAGCTTTCCATGAAGACAGAGGAAACTTCTTGTTTTTTTTCCTAGATCGCCCCAAAATAAAAAGGAAACAAAATTAAAAAGCAATTAAAGTCTAATTTCACTCCCGATATGGCACACTCACATACTTTATCAATTTATTAAATGCTTCTACACAGTTGCTTTACTTGTATTTTCTCTAAGAGATGTCACTATTCAGTCCTCCTTCCCCGATAACTCTCAAGACACTTACAAAATTTCGCTTCTTTTATATTCTCTCTTTGAATCAAATCATTCAATTTTTATGTCCTCTCTCTTTTAAACCCTTAGAATAACGGAATTATCCATATATCTCATTAAATCACTCATTTCTCCATATTAATGTTAATGAGAAACTTGTTGTTGCATCTTGTTTGCTAGTGTTATAATCCGAGGTTCATATTTTGTAGTTTTCAGTTTTACACATGCAGCACTCACATCTGCACCAAGACGATTCCTGGTGCTTGATTTTATAAAATTCATATGTGAAAACAACGTTTCACGCTTCACACGAATATGAGGAACCAAACAATGTCAGTAGAGCTAGTGCCAATTTATTCATTGTTTCAAATGAGTTTGGTAAACAATTCCATTCTACAAGAATGATGTTTTCAGCCCTACTTTCGATAGATTTGGTATCTTTCATTGACGATTTTATTTCATTTTCTTATAACTTCTTGTTCATTTCAATAAATTTTGTTTTCCACACTGCACTTTCTTGGAAGTCTATTAATTCCATTTCCAAGTTACCAAGATCAAGCGAATCGAACTTTGATAACTTGAGATCTTCAAATTGAATAGTAGTATAACTGTACATTTTTTGGTATAAATACCTAAATGAGAAGTGAGTCACTGAAATGGGGGTGGTACGTCACTTTGTGACCCGCTGGTCAGTGGTTCGCCCTCCCTGTTCTAGAAAATGGTGTCATTATTTAAAATCAAATCTTTAAAAGGGTATACCTATGGGTACCTTTTGGGATAAACTGAAACAATGTAGTGAAATGTTTCTGGCTTGAAGAAGGATGGAAGTATCTACTCTAAACAGTTAAAATTATGAACCACGAACCTATTAGCAAATCATCTGCTATTGAAACTTTCTCGTCATACGTTCATATTTTCTGACAAAGAGAATCTTTCTCATGAAATCGGAATTCATTCTTAGAAATAAAGGAAAAAAATATCCAAGCAATGACATTTCCTCTCTTTTCAATTGTATGTGGAAGCTCTCTTTAAACATTTAGTCTGAATAAGAGAGAGAGAGAGAGAGAGAGAGAGAGAGAGAGAGAGAGAGAGAGAGAGAGAGAGAGAGAGAGAGAGAAGAGAGAGAGAGAGAGAGAGAGGAGAGAGAGAGAGAGAAGAGAGAAGAGAGGAGAGAGAGAGCAGGAGAGAGAGAAGAGAGAGAGAGATGAGAGTATGACCCATAAACTCCCAATCATACTTATAAAAGAACATTGTTTAGTCAGAGTTTGTTTAAATCCCCCCCCTCAAAAAAAAAAAAACTTTCTCAGTGGTAAACTTATAACATTTCTTCTTTAATTCAGGTTTTTATTTACCAAAATGATGAAATTTTAAATTAATTTTATCTGTTAGAAAACAATAATAATATGATATAATAATATATTATATATATATATATATATATATATATATATATATATATATATATATTATATATAATATATATATATTATATATATATTATATATATATTATACTAATATACTTAATTTTAGTGGCTCAATAAAGATAGATGCACAAACATCAGATACGCACATGCACCATGCACACACACATGCACATTCATACACCAATACACACACGACCACATATATTATATATATATATATATATATATATATTATATATATATATATAATAATTATATATATATATATCCTATATAATTATCATATATATATATGTAATAGTATATATTAAATATATAAATAGTATATATAATATATGTGAGTATACACTATCTCATATATTTATATTTATGAATATAAAGTATATCATTATATATATATATTTATATAGATAATATAATATAATATTTATACTAATATTTATATATTATTTATATATATATTATTGTTATTATATATTAAGTATGTATATATATATAAAATATATTATATATATATATGGGCGTAATTTTACATCAAGCACATTCATTTTTTCCTTAGTTGCCGAAATCTGAAAAATATGAACCTTGGCCTGTCCTTTTATGCAAAGAAAATATATATTTTTTTTTGGTAAACTTATAAAATGTGATATATATATATTATATATATATATATATATTATATATATATAGTATATTATATACATATATATAATATATATAATATATATATATATATATATATATATATATTATATCTCGGTGAGCTATGTATTTTAGGATGAGCTAGCAGCGCTTTCGCGAGTCGCGACTAAAAAATATAAGTAAGAAATTTTAACAGATTTTGCAACCTTGGGAAAAAAATGGAATGTCTCAGTCTATCTTGAATGGAAGGCATATATTGTACAATAAATTGCTAGTTCCTTTTTTTTTTTACTAACGAATACCCCAAGGGTATACCGCAGAAATGGCAGCGAATTGGGGTCTCTCAGCTTCCCGGTGGACGAGCGGGACGGACTTAAAAATAATTCGAGTCCCCCTCCATCACCTGTCCCTCGGCTCGAGCCCCTAAAATAATTTTATCCATGAAAGCCGTAAATTGTTTTTAATAAATATAACTAAATATCAGTTCAACTTATATATATATATTTATATTATACTATATTATATTATTATGATCTCTATATATATATATATTTAATATCTTTATATATTTATATATAACCTTATATTATATATATATAATATATATATATATATATATATATATATATATATATATATATATATTCATATATTATATTATAGTATATATATATATATTATTATATTGTAGTAGTAGGGGTGGGTGAAACTGTGCAGCTACTTTTTTAACGTTTTGCCAGATTTGTCGCTTAATCTGGCAACCTAATCCGTTAATTTTGTGCTGTTTTATTAATTTTTTTACTAATTTTTTTAACCATTCTGCTTTTTTTAGAAATTTTGCTACTTTTTTAGCGTTTTTGCCAGATTTGACGCTAAATCTGGCAACCCTAATCGTAAATTTGTCATTTTTTAGCATTTTTTGAGCCTTTTTTAGCAATTTTCTTAGTCTTACTTTTTTTTTAGCAATTTGTCCATATAATCAGGTAGATCCCCAGCGCCCCGGAGGATTTTGCGGGATTATTTCATCCCCATTGGCAGCCCTGCACGTCGAAGGCAAAGACTTGAAATCCATTTTGGAAGGTTTTTTGGAAATTCCAGTAATGTCTGGCAGCTGACTTGGAAATTTCCATCATTTTTGTCAAATAAAACGTTTGATACGTCAAACCTAGGTTTTTTAAGGTCGGTGACACCGAATTTAAGGTCTGGAAGAACGTTTCAGAAGGTTTAGTCCCCCAAAAGGGGGCGGAGCCCACAAGGGGGCTTTATTTTGGTTTTTAGAAGGTTTTAAATGATCGGTGAGATCATTTTTGATGATTCAAATCGATTTATCGTGATCGATTTCCCCCTAAATCAATGTTTAAATCGTCTTTCTACGTGTTCCTGGTTGGCTTTTTACATTGAAAAATATTGAAAAGAAAATAATTACAATAATTACATTCGATTAATCGTTGTAGTATGGCCCCACCTGGGCGATGCCACCCTTTTCGCTAGGAAAGTGAAATAGAGCTATCGCTTTCAAACTTGGTATACGTTCTATTGTGTGTGATAAACTGATCACAGGTGAGTTTTGGTGACTCTAGGTCACCCCTAAGGGGGTGTTGCCCTCTTAGCGCTAGCGCCAAGATCAAATTAGCCCTGAGAACATGTTAGGCTAAACGTATTGTGGAGTCGCAAATTTGGATTGTGAGCTATATTGATGACGTAATCTCGCGGAGACGAAATTACTTCCTCTGCGTCCCTCGTAAGGGGGGCGCTGCCCCAACTAAAAATTAAAAATGATCATAGAAGATTGAAACTTGCGAGAACAGGATAGAGCAGTCGGATCGGAAGACGGAGTTTAAAGCGGATTCCGGTTTTCGGAGTCCACGAGACCCACGGAGTGGGGTTCCCCAGTTGAAGAAAAAGAAGAAGAATGCAATGCAACACGAAGATGGAGGAAGAATGAAGAAGAAGGAAAGGAAAGGAGGAGGAAAGGAGGAAGGAAAGAGAGGATGAGGAAGGGAGGAGTAGGAAGGATTCAGAGTCGGTATCGACACCGGTGCTGGAAGCGGTGCGGTGCCAAGTTAATAAACATTCGTATAACAAGAATGTTGGTGTCTTTATATTGTTTATTTGATCTGTAGTTTCGAAAAATAATGGTTTCAGAACCATCAAGCAAAAATAAACATAAATAAAATAAATAAATAATAAAATTTATTACACTTTTTTGTTTAATAACTTACAAAATTTAACGTTGTTTTATACCTAAAAGAGTAATCACTAAATCAAACACTATCCAACTCTCCCTCCTGACCAATCTCGTGATCTTTATTGATGTATTGATTAAGGTCAAATTTTTACCAAAAATGGTAACGTTTTACATACCCTAAGCAGTAAATCAACTAAATCAAACACTATCCAACCTCCCTCCCTCCTGTGGTGGATTATTGATCTTTGATCTATTGATCTATTGATTAAGGTCAAATTTTTTACTAAAATTGTCATGTTATACATATTTACACCCCCAGTAAATCAGTAAATCAAACCACCAATCCATCACCACCCTCCTGACCAGTTGTGACTATTGATATTGATCTATTGATTAAGGTCAAATTTTTTTAGCCTAAAATTGTCATGTTTTACATACCTTGATCAAGTAAAATCAGTAATCCAACACCATACCACCCACCCTCTGAAACCAGTTGTGATCTATTGATCTATTGATCCTATTGATCTATTGATCTATTGTTTAAGGGCCAAATTTTTTACTAAAATTGTCGTTTTACAATACCCTAGATCAGTAAATCAGTTAATCAACCACCATCCACCACCCTCCTGACCAGTTTTGTGATCTATTGATCTATTGATCTATTGATCTAAATTGATCTATTGATCTATTGATTAAGGTCAAATTTTTTTACTAAAATGTCATGTTTTTACATGCCCTAAATCAGTAAATCAGTAAAATCAAGCGTCTCCTACCGCAACTACCTCATCTGTCACAATTCAATGATCTCATTGATTATGATCCTATTTGACTGGATTAGAAGTCAAATTATATCTTTATACACGCTACAAATTGTCAACTTTACATAACCCTAAATCAGTAAATCAGTAAATCATAACCACCATCCCTCCACCCTCCTCTTCATCCTTGATCTATTGATCTATTGATTCAGTCACATTTCGAGTATCATTTTTGGATAAACATATAAACATAAATCAAGTTCTTTATACAAAGAACAATCAATATATGTTGACGTAACAAAGTTTTTCACATTAATCAAAGATTACTTGCAATCAATCTGAACCTAAAGAAAATAATGTCAGGACAAACCTGACAACACCTTAAACATGATAAGTAGTAACATTACTTCTCACTTAACAACAGTAAAGTAACTAACATTAATCCAAAAACGTAACCTAGTCACACTCTTTTTTTTTTTTCAAGCATATCTCTAACATATCAACTAAGAATAAATGACATACACACACGCACACACCACACACACTCACACACACACACACACACACACATCACACACACAAAACGTAAATTTTTAACGGTTATAAACATGAAAAGTATAAAATGTTTTTTAGTAAAAACAAAAACTTTTAAAGAAATAAAATACAAAAATATCAAAAAAAATAGAAAAAAAAATTAAAATAAAAAAAAAATTAAACACAAAGTATACATATAAAATGAAAAACTACTAAACTTATATAAAAAACAAAGTTATAAACAAAAAAAAAATTTTAAAATTTTTACATACTAAAGCAGTAAATCACATAAATCAAACCATCCACAGGAGGGGTAAACGCCCGCTTTACACCCCTTCGGGGTGATCCCCTCGCAGGATTCACAACCTTTCAAAGCGCGATCCCCCTGGGTTTTCCTCACGGAAGGTAAGCCTGTTGCTTTAGATACCTCTTGGTTAATGCAAACCTATTTATTCGTAAAGTTAGGTACGTTTTGTTAAATATTAATTACAATGTGGAAATAACACTGATTTGTTAGAGAGAGAAGATGAGTTTTTGTAAGAATATTACTGTGTTTTAACTGACGATAATGATGTCTAGAACGTGAGCCTAGTAAGTTTTTGTTGAATAATTTAGGTTTGCCTAGCTTTTTGCTAAACTGTCTACGTTTATTCATCATGTAACTATGTTATACTCGTGCATTAAACGAGTGCCACTTTGCATGAGAAAGATAGTGTCAATTAAGATAAGATCTTTGTTAAATGTTACTATGTATGTAAAATTAACATTGATATGTTAAATGACATGCTTGAAAAATGGTAAATTAGGTTACGTTTTTCTGTATCTGTGGTTAGTTACTTTGGCCTGTGTCAACTGTGGCAAACTTTGTTAATGTTTTAGCAAGTTTTACTTAACGTGCTGGTGTGTTTTTTTTTTTTTTCTGTTCATTTTAATTTTTCTTTATTTTGTTTTTTTTTTTCTTCTATGTTTTGCTCGTTGTACCATTATCATTTTTAGTAGGTGATGCTATGTTACGCTTTATTAATGTGAAAACTTTGTTACGTTAGCATACATGGTGTGAGTGTGTTTATGTGTGTGTATGTGCGTGTGTCTAGCTGGTGTGTGTGTGTGTATGTGTGGTGTGGTCATTTATTCTTAGTTCATTACACTATTGTTCACATAACTGATTCTGTTTTCTACACATGTACATACGTCAAATCCTGCATGCATCTTGCATAGATAAACCGTTTTTTCTAAAAATGTTGAAGACTAACATTTATATTTTCAAATCTCTTTTTCTTTTTATTATGAGATCGTTAAAACTAAAATATATTTTTTATTTATTTCCTTAAGCTTTGAAAACTGATTGCATATATGACTGTTACCTATTTATTTTATTAAGTTTTTTATTTTTCATTTATATATATTTGTGTTTAATTTAATTATTTTTAATTTTTATTTTTTTAATTTTTTTTAATTTTTTAAATTTATTTTTCTAACTTTATTTTGTTTTAAAATCCTTAATTTTTTATTTGATTATTTTCCTGTCTATTGCTTGTTTCTTCTTCAAGAGAAGAATCTTTATTTTAATTTGTTTTTCTTTTTTTATTTACAAAATTTATTTTTCTACTTTATTTTTTTGGTAAGTTTTATTTTGCATTTATACTTTGTGTTTTAATTTTTATTTTTATTTAATCTATTTTCAAATTTCTTAATACCTCTTAATTTTTATATAATTTTCTACCTTTATTTAACATTTATACTTTGTTTAATTTGTGGGTGTTGGTGTGTGTGTGTGTGTTGTGTGTGTGTGTGTGTTTGTGTGTGTGTGCGTGTGGTGTGCGTGTGTGTAATGTCAATTAATTAACATTGATATGCTAGATATATGCTTGAAAAAAAAGTGTGACTAGGTTACGGTTTTGGATGTAATGTTACGTTCCTTCCAGTTTATGTTAAGTGAGTGATCTATTGTGTTAAATGTTGACTATGCTTTATTCATGTTAAGGTGTGTCAGGTTTGTTGTTGTTGTAATTATTTTCTTCAGTTTCAGATGATTGCTTAGTAATCTTTATTAATGTGAATACTTGTTTCCGTTCTTTAGAGTTTAATTCATGAATTCAGATTACTGTAAATTCATGGCTGACAAAAAAAAAATAGGTTTTTTTTTTCTTTTGTGGTAAATTTTGATTAATGTTTACTATGTTAAATGTAAATAATAATTCAATGATATGTTAGCAAAAGGGTGTATTTTTTAATTCCAGACGTATCATATCGTTAGCTTTTATTATGATGAAACTTTTGTTAAGTTAGCATATATTAGTTTATGTGTGTGTGTGTGTTATTTATGTGTGGTGTGTGTCGTGTGTGCTGTAGTGGTGTGGTATGTGTGGTGTGTGTGTGTATGTGTGTGTGTAATGTGTGCAGTGTTCATTTATATCTTCAAGTAACTCATTACACTACTGTTTCACTATTAACTGTTTTCTGGTCTTAGTATCACTCTCCTCCACATCGTCAAAGCATTGCATACTCTAAAGATAAGCCGTTTTCTAAAGTTGAAGACTAACATTTATAATAAAAAATTCCATTTTTTTTTATAAACGTAACTAATATAATTTTTTTTTTCTAAGTTGAAAACAATGCATATAACTGTTTACATTTTTTTTAATAAGTTTTTTATTTTACCATTTATACTTTGTGTTTAATTTTATTATTTTAATTTTTTTTTTTTTTTTTTATTTTTAAATTTTATTTTTCTAACTTTATTTTTTTTTTTATTTTTTTTTTTTTTTTTGTTATTTTTAATTTTTTTTAAATTTGCTTTTCTCTTTTTTTTTAATTTTTTATTTTTTTATTTTTCTAACTTTATTTGTTTTTTTGTAAGTTTTATTTTGCATTTATACTTTGTGTTTAATTTTTTTTTATTTTAATTTTTTAATTTTTTAATTTTTTAATTTTCTAACTTTATTTTTGCCATTTATACTTTGTTTAATTTTTTATTTAACTTTTTTATTTGTATTTTTATTTTTTATTTTTAATTTTTATTTTTTATTAAATTTTTATTTGTTTTATTTATTTTGTTTTATTTGCTTGTAATTTTTTTTTTATTTTAAATTTTTAACTTTTTAATTTTTTTTTTTTTGTTTATAACTTTTTTTTTTATATAAGTTTTATTTTACATTTATACTTTTTTTTTATTTTTTTTTTTTTTTTATTTTTATTTTTTTTTTCTATTTTTTTTTTTTTTTTTTATTGCGGTCAAATTTTGGCATACTAAAACCTCTTATTCGTTTCATTATTTATAACGTAAAAAATTTACGTTTTGTGTGTGTGTGTGTGTGTGGTGTAGGTGTGGTGTGTGTGGTGTTGCGTGTGTGTATGTCATTTATTCTTAGTTGATATGTTAGAGATATGCTTGAAAAAAAAAAGTGTGACTAGGTTAAGTTTTGGATGTAATGTTATGTTTAGTTACCATTGAAAGGAAGGAAACTTTGTTAATGTTGACTGCTTATTCATCGGCTTAAGGTGTGTCAGGTTTTGTCCGCTGTACATTATATTTCTTTAGTATAATGATGCTAAGTAATCTTAATTAATGGGTTTTTTTTGGAAAAAAAAAACTTTTTTGGGGGGGGTTTTTTTTAGCGTCAACATATATTGATTGATGCTTTGTATAAAGAACTTGATTTTATGTTATGTTATCCACAAAATGATACTCGAAATTGACTAGCAATCAATAGATCAATAGATCAATAGATCAAGGATGACAGGAGGGTGGAGGGATGGTGGTTTGATTTACTGATTTACTGATTTGGGATATGTAAAAACGTTACAATTTTAGTAAAATTTGACCTTAATCAATAGATCATAGGTCAAATAGATCAATAGATCAATAGATCTGATTGGACAAGAGGGTAGGTTGGGTGGCTTGATTTTCTGATTTACTGATTTAGGGTATGTAAACATGACAATTTTAGTAAAAAATTTGACCTTAATCATAGATCAATAGTCAATAGATTCAATGATCAATTAGATCACAACA
>JABUQX010049447.1:7500-24592 GCA_015478945.1 Trachelipus rathkii | reverse complement strand
ATAATAACATAACATAGCATATATATATATATATATATATATATATATATATATATATATATATATACTTCTTATATATATATATATATATATACATAAATATATATAAATAATAATAATATATATATATATATACTCTTTATATATATATATATATATATATATACTATATAACTATATATATATATATATATACGCTACTCTGCCTATTTGAGGAGCGTCAATCCACCTACGTTAGGTCTAGGTTTGCGGCAACATAGATGCATCTACGTTAGGTTTAGGTCTACTTTATCGTCGATCCATATAGGCTAGGTCTCGGTTTAGGTCCCTGCTTTTTCAAATTATAAGATTTGTTAAGTATACACATATTTACTCGGAGGATCTCTCCTCGAAGAAGGAGGTACATTACTGGAAAATTCAAAATTGCCATGTTAATTCAATAAATTGTAATATCAATAGAATAAAGAGATGCAACAGATGGACGGCTAAATGATTGGAGAGAGTTAGTTAGAGTAGGGAAGTTAATGAGTCGACAAGCCATACCTAGATCACACTTTATCAACGAGTGCAATATGTGTGGATCCAACCCAGATATGTCATTGATACTCTATACAAGGGCGAGCAGCTCCTTTATGCAGAGCTAGCAAGCAGTGTGGTGAGGAAAAGTTCCGAAGAAACTTATTAGAAAGAACATATATGATTCTTCTAAGAAAGATCACGAGAAAAGAAAATATTAAGAGTATTAAGAACAGATGAAGGTTAGAGATGTGTTATCAAAGAAGATATTATAGTTGTTTGGAAGATTATGTCAAGTAGATAGATGAAGAAGCTGAATTAGTGAAGCATTGAAAGCAGCCATGTTTTCTTTAACACAACTATAGGGACGGAAAGATCAGAGGTTTGTTACTTCAAGGCTACCATCCTAGCATCATTTATTTTCCGTTGAATGAGTTGTTTTTTTAAATTGGAGGGATTAAGGATGAGTGTTGGAGTTATCAACCTAAGAGTAGAAGGGAGACACAGTGACAAATAGATCAATAATGCAAATTAGAAAAAAAAGTGTTGGGATTGAACAGAATTCTGAGGAACACCAATATGGATAGATTTAAAGAGTAAGTGGCGGCTATCTACAATAGCAGTTATCGAACTACTGGAACGGAAGAATTTAAAGCTAAAAGATTCACCGAAATACGGAAAAGCAGAGGACCGAGAGTTAAAGAGAAAGAAAAGATCACCAGTCAATCGGTCCTTACAGAAACCATACCGGTAAACAGATATAAGATTAGATGATCTAAAATGTTTCTAGATATTCCTGTTTAGAATAGATTCGAAAACTTTAGGAAGAACAGAGGTTAAAGCGATAGAATGATTGTTGGATTGTTGAATTTTTGGATTGTTGGATTGTTGGATTGTTGGATTGTTGGATTGTTGGATTGTTGGATTGTTGGATTGTTGGATTGGTGACTGGGGTACCGCTTCTTCAGCACATGCTGGATGAATGGATTTTCCAACAGAAGAGAAAGGTTGAAGTTGATAGGCAGTGAGGAAATAGTTTACCAAGGCAGGGAGCAATCTCAGAAGCACATACAGGTTTTAAGGACCGCTTTACTAGTGTCGAGCTCAGAGAGTGCAGAAATAGTATTTGAATGAGCTGAAAGGAAGAAGAAAAAAGTCATAGCTTTGGAACGGTCTAGAGTGGAATTAGAGTGAAATATTTTAGGAAATAGTTCAACTTTAGCTCAGCGAATCAGGATTTGAGATGCAAGGATACGCTGATGATCTTATAATTGTCATTAGAGCCAAGCATACAGAAGTTATAATGGAGCTCATGCAACATGCCCTAAATCTTGCTTACAATTAGTGTCTGGATTAAGAACTGAACATTAGTCCGAGCAAAATAGCTATAGAAAAAATTTACCAAAATAAGAAAGCTGAATTATGTAGCTCCAAGATTGTTGGAATCACTATAAACCCCTACACTGAAGTCAAATATCTAGCAGTAATTCTAGATCAAAAACCTACTTGGAACTTATACCTAAAAAGAGCCGAGAATAAAGGAACAATGGCCCTATTGACAAGCCGTAAAATGCTTGGCGAAACATGGGGTCTGAAACCAAAAATGACCAATTAGATGTATCTAACAGTAGTCAGATCTATAATCACCTATGCCTCTCGCTCGTTTGGTGACCAAAGGTGGAGCAAGGGACTGCACATAATAAATTGCAAAGATTATAAAGGGTTGCATGATTAGTGATCACAGGGGCAATGCACACTTGCTCAACTGCAATCATGGAGGCAATGTTAGATCTTCCTCTCTTGCACCTACATATTAAGAGGGAGGCCATGTCATGTGCGATCAGGCTGACTCTCCTTGGGTAAATTAAGCAAAACACTGAAATCGGGTACCTTCGCATACTTGAAGATGTTCCAGAGTTAGAGATGGCCATTACAATCTCGGACCTAATACCGAGACAAAAAAGCTTTGGAAAGAAGTACAGAACTCTTCCTACAAACCTCCTAACATGGGAAGATAGAGGTTCGGAACTCGATCCAGGAACCATTGCATGGTACACTGATGGATCGGTAATGGATGGTGGGGTTGGGGCTGGCCTGGGTGGACCCAACTGCAAACGCAATAAGGCCCTGGGTGATTCTCTCACCATCTTTCAAGCAGAGGTCCATGCCATAATTTACGGGTGTCCGGATAAACCTAGGTAGTGAGATGCCAGGAGAGGAGTAAAAATCGCTGTGGCGACCGACAGCCAAGCAGCTGTTGAAGCTTTAAACTCTCACAGCCGCGATTCAAAATTGGTTTGGGAATGCCAATATATATATATATATATATATATATATATATATATATATATATTTTAATAATAATAATATATATATATACTATATATAACAACTAACTTATATATATATATACTGCTATATATATAACAATATATATATTTATAAATATATATATAACATATATATATATATATATAACGTATATATATATATATATATATATGCTGCTATATAACATATATATATATATATATATATTGATAAAAACTGACCATAAGTAATTTCCCTCTGCTGGGACTGAACCTATGAAAGCGTATGCGTTTGACCACACCGCCACGATGGACTAAAAAGAAAGAGCGCGAGAAATGTTCCTGTGGTAGTGTCCACCAAACAGGAACGCGCTCTTCCCGTTTACACTCGGGCGTAGGGTCAAAACAGAGCACCGCGTACAGAGTGAAATACTTATTAATCGGGGAATATTATGTATTGATAAAATAACTGCTCATCCTTCTACACCTCACCGCAGTGTGATAGGTATTGATAAAAATAACCCCTTAGGTAATTTCACTCTGCTGGGATTGAACCTGGGCTCTTGCAGATGAAAGCGTATGTGTTTGACCACACCGCCACGATGGACTAAAAGAAGAGCGCGAGAAATGTTCCTGTAGTGAATATATCACCCACCAAGCAGGAACCACGGCGCGCTCTCCCCGCTTGCACTCGGGCGTAGGGTCAAGCAGAGCACCACAGAGTGAAATACTTATTAAATCGGGGAATATTATGTATTGATAAGATAACTGCTCATCCTTCTACACCTCACCGCAGTGTGATAGGTATTGATAAAAATAACTTACGCAATTTCACTCTGCAAGGATTGAACCTGGGCTCTAGCAGATGAAAGCGTATGTGTTTGACCACACCGCCATGGACTAAAGAAGAGCGCGAGAAATGTTCCTGTAGTGAATATATCGCCCACCACCAAACCGGAACCACGGCGCGCTCTTCCAGTCCACACTCGGGCGAGGAACATTTCTCTCGCTCTTCTTTTAGTCCATCGTGGCGGTATTGGTCAAACACATACGCTTTCATCTGCTAGAGCAGGTTTCATCAGCGGGGAAATTGCCCAGGAGTTATTTATCATACTATCGGCAGAAGCGAACAAGCTATCGGCGCCGTTTATGTGACTCGCTACTGTGCGTGCCTTTGGTGAGCGAACGGGCTTTTGCCGTGGTTCCTGTTTGTGAAGTCGCAACCGCAGAGCGACTGCTCACGCCTCTTCTTTTAGTCACGGCGACCAGCTACGCATCGGCTAGCTATCAGCCTATCATGGCAATCAGCGCCTTATTCCCCGTTTTCTGACGCATGACTACGCCCCGTGAACGGCGTACGTGGTTCCTGACTGTGTCACCAGCTTTAGTCCATCGGCGTGTGTTCAAAGCACGCCACTCAGCACAGAGAAAATAGAGACCCGGCCATACCTATCACACTGCGGTGAGGTGTAGAAGGATGAGCAGTTATCTTATCAATACATGATATTCTTATTTTATACGTATTTCACTCTGTGCGGTGCTCTGTTTGACCCTACGCCCGGGTGTGGACGGGAAGAGAGCGCCGTGGTTCCTGTTTGGTGGGTGATATATTACTACAGGAACATTTCTCGCCTTTCTTCTTTTTGGTCATCGTGGCGGTATTGGTCAAGCTACATACACTTTAAATGCTAGAGCCCAGGTTCAATCCCAGGCAGTACTTAGGGGTTATTTTTATCAGCCTGCGGTGAGGTGTAGAAGGAAGAGCAGTTATCTTATCAGACTAGATACGTCCGGCGACGCCAATCAATATATATATATATATATATATATATATATATATATACTACTATATATATAACTATATATGTATTGGGTTTAGTACTCAGGTCTTCAAAGTATGATTATAATCGGACATTCAAAGAAGCAAAGCCTAAGATAATAAGGAAAATACATTGTTACTTCAATAATTTAGAAATTTGATAGATCAATCGTTTATATAAAAGTGTTACTAGTAAATACCATAGCTAAAGAAACAAGATATATTGTTATTAAGATGAAATTAAATAAATTCCGCTAGACAATATTAACACGCTTTACACTGAGAAACAGCGAAACTGATTCTTGCAGAAGAAATTGATGACTTTTACGGAGCTATATATCTCTCTATATATATATATACAGAGGCATATCTCTCTCTCTCCATATATATATATATATATATATATATATATATATATATATATACAGCAATTTAGTTTTTAGGAACGTCTTATAAAGAACAAAGACGATATATATATATATATATATATATATAAAATAACTATAATATAATAACAAAAATAATAATATATGTAACCTAAAAAACTCAAATATCCTTCAACATAAATATATATCTTCGACTATATATATATATATATATATATAAATTAAATTTCAAGGGAATTATGTTTTAACAATTTATTGAGGTTGCAAGCTTGAGGCTTTTTTGCTAACCTATCTATTTCCTTAACTTGTATTTTTTTAAAAGTTTTAATTCAGCACCTGAAACTTAAGCACGCAAGCTTGTCATTTTAAATATATAAATAATTTTTAAAACTTAAAATTTTTTAATCTGGTTGTTTTTAGTTAAATATTATACGCGGTCATTGCGTTATTATTATTATTATATGGTCTTTTGCATAACTATTAAGGATATGCGAATATTTCAAGCCGTTTTGATGAGTTGTGCCTTTCAACTCATTAACATTTTCATTTTCTTTTTCAGATTTTTTTTTTTTTCCATGTTAAGTTTTATTCATTTATAAAATTCTTATCCTGTAATTTAAGTTTAAACATTCTTCGTAAACATGAACATTTCAAACTTATTTCAAAAAACATTTTTATTGTGTTATGTGTGTGTGTGTGTATATTGGTGCTGGTGGTATGGTACAGATGTGCGGGATCTTTAATACTATTAGTGTGAGGCGTGTTTATTGCATTCGACTAGGTCTTAGATCATATTACCGCGAGTTACTTTACATGCGAGACTGATTCCCTGTTTATACTATTGCGGATGTGATTACAACAATGCAATCTCATATCGACTTGTGAAATCTTGAAGAAATAAACGTTATTTTCGATAATAATTGTATTGAATAGCACTATACAATTATATAATTTTTTCACAAAATAATGAGATATATATGTCAAATATATATGAGTTATTCAATCAAATTAATGAGTTATTTTTCCCTAATAGTTGATAAACAGAATTTTTTACCCAGTTGCTATTTTTTATAATGAGTTATTATGTCAAAATAATGAGTTAGTGTCAAAATTATTGAGTTATTGTGTCAAAATAATGAGTTTTTTATATTTTTTATGATATATTTTCAAATAATTTATATGTTTATATAATAATTAAATTCTATTATGTTTTTTTTTTGTTATATTATTTAGTGTCAAATTCAATAAATAAGCACATTTATTTTTTACTAAAACAAATCTTACTTCACACTTTTTTTTTTTGTTAAAGTTTATTTGTTCCATCTTCATTTTATTGTTCAGTAACTGTTGGGTTACTACTATAGAAAAATTTCTTATTTTTATATTTTTTATATAATTTTTTCTATATTTCTTTTTTGCTTTTCACTTCTTTATATTTAGGTAATATTTCGTATGAAATTTCATTATATTATGTGTTGTAGGTGTCAATTCGTGTGTGTATTATTTTATTGACTATTATTTTCACTTTTTAATTTCATTATTTTTTTTTATTGTTTCATAACTTTGTTTATTATAATTATAGTTATATTTTCATTTGATGATTTTAAGTTTAATTTTATATTCTATTTTTTCACTTATTTTTTATTTTTTTTTTTTTATTTTTTTAAATTTATAATTTATGGTTAAAACTTGTTTTGTGTCGTTTTCAGTTACAAAACGTTTCCTGAAAATGTTTATAAATTTATCAAAATAACGTAATAAAATTTACGTGTGTGAGTGTAGGTTTGGGTGTTTGTATAGAGTTAAATATTATTAGATGAGTAAATATGGGGGTATTTGGATGTGTAGTGTATATATATATATATATATATATATATATATATGTGTGTTGTTTAGTGAGTGAGTAGTGCGTACTAGTATTATAAAATCGTAGTATTCATGGATCTTTCTTTATTTATAATGTTTATATTTTACTGCAATTAATCATACTATTTAAATTTACATAATGACGCCTAAAGATGTTGATACTAGACTGATGTTTTGGATTGTAATGTTAGTACTTACTTTGTTGTTAAGTGAGGAACGTTTGTGAATGTCTGAACTGCTTATTCATGCTTGAAGGTGTGTCAAGGTTTGTCGTCATACTACCACTCACCATAGTACTACATTATTGCTTAGTCAGATGTATGCTATAAGTAATCTTTATTATGTGAAACTTTGTTAAATATATATACGTTAGTAAGTATATATTACAATAGCTCTTCGTATGATAATTATATCAATTGTATATGTGGTTTAAATTATTTGTTAGAATGTCTTTACTATCTTAGTATTAAGGTAAAATACAGTTAAAATTACATGTTGAAGTGAAAAAGGTGTGATAGGTTACGTCTTTGTATCCGCGATGTTAGTTACTTCACTGCTGTGTGAGTGGAGTGGAGAGAGTGTTATATGTAATAAGTTTTACTAGTTTTCCGTGTATCTAAGGTGTGTTAGTAGTTATCTTGTATACATTATTTTCTTAATAGTTTACAGTAATTAGTATATGGCTAAGTAATACTGATTAATTAATTGAGTGGAATAAAAATTCCACATATTTATATATTGCGCTGCATCATAGTGTAATAAAGGAATTTGTTATTATGTTAGTTTTATTAAAAAAATAATACTCGAAATGTGATCTTATGTATCACTAAAAGTATCAAATTAGAATCAATAGAATCACAACTGGACTGATGAGATGGGTGGATTGGATGCGTTGGTTGGAATATAGTGGTATTTGTTTAGAGATTTACTGCTTTAGGGTATGGTAAACATGACATTTTAGTAAAAAATTGAAACTATAAATCGCAAATAGGAATAGATCAATGTGAGATCAACAGAGAGAGAATGGTCGAGAGGGGGGTTGGATAGTGGTTTGATTTAGGGATTTACTGCTTTAGGGTCTGCTAAAACGTTACAATTTAGTAAAACAATGTTGACCTTAACTCAAGTAAGCATCGAATAGGTCACAGTAAAGATGTCAGGAAGGGAGTTGGGATGGTAGGTTTGTTTAAGATGACTTTTCCTGCTTTATAGGGTGATGTAAAACGTTACAAGTTGTTTGAGATAAAAATACCTTATCGATAGGAATCAATTAGTCACACAATTAATATGAGTATCAGGAGGGAGGTTGACGAGTGGTTTGACTTTAGTGATTTACTGTTTATGGGTATGTAAAAACGTAGAATCTGTAACGTTTCAATAAATTTGTTAAATAATTAATACTAGATTTTACAGTATTTTTATATACTTTATTATTATTTTCTCTCTATTGAAAGGTTTCGAAAACTCTATATTATTCAGAAACTTCATAACTAGACTCACGAATAGTCACCCGTACTATAACAAAGACACTTCAAACATATGTTCTGCACAATTACCACTCAAACAATTTAATAGACTTCGGCACCGCACCGGCTCCATCACTGGTGCCGACACCAATTCTTGATCATTTCCTCAGCTCCTTCTATCTTCCTCCTTCTTCTTTCTTTTCTTTTCCTCCTTCTTCTCCTTCCTCTACTTCATGTTCCTCCTTGCTTCGTCCTACTTCAGTTGTTCTTTTCGCTCACCTTCTGTCTTTTGCGTCCTCTGGTACTTCTCTCCTTCTCTCTCTCTTTCTTCTTCCTCAGCTATCTGACCTCTCCCCTCTCACATCTGCATGCTCCCATGCGACTCTCTCCCTAAATTCCTAACTCAGCTCACACCGTACTCACGTCTCCGACTTCCGTCTCTCTATCCTGTTCTCCAAGCTTCATCCTCTACGATTATTTTTATTTTATATGAATTTTGAAATATCAATTTTTTCGTTATATAAATAGCACTACTTATCCTTGGCTTATAGTATAATATTATAGCTTGCATAATATAAATTTGACTTCCGATGACGGTAAGACCTAAACTATGAGTTTTCACAGGTAACGAACTGAACCTTGGCGCTAATAGGGGGCAGCACCCCTACTTAGGGGGTTACCTACCGTGTCACTAAAATCCCTTATTGAATCAGTTTATCACATACATCGATTTATTCAAGTTTCAGACGCTATTATCTCTATTCCTTCTAGCGAAAAGGGTGCACCGCGCAGGTTGTCCACTTACTACACGATTAATCGAATGATTAATTATTTATTTATTTTCTCTTCGTATATAATTTAAACATTTTTCTAAGTGCTTAAATGCAACCAGGCCACGTTTATAGAGACGATTTAAAGAATCTGATATTAAGGGTAATCTCGATCATCTTGCAAGCTGTTGTGTGTACCATCTATAAATAAAATGAAATATCTTATTACTAGATCTATTATTTAACTTCGCTAATGAGGAACAAAAAAGCCCCCTTTTGGGGCTCCGCCCCCCCTTTTGGGGATAAAACCCAAAAACGGTCTTCCAAACCTTACATTCAGTCATCATCTACGACTCTTAAAAAACTCAATTAACTATTTGACGTATATCAAATCACTGATCAAAAATCTATATGAAATGAGGAAATATTTCCAATGAGTCAGCTGCCGACAGGACCTGGTATATTTCACTATAATAAAACCTTCTGATATATGATTTCAAGTCTCACTTATTTGCCTTCGTACAGTGCAGGTGCAATGTGGAAAATTACCCTAAATCCTCCGGTGAAGTTGGAGGTCTGGTACTGATAATTTGTACAGAATGCTAAAAAAGTAGCAAAATATCTTATAAATCACACACAAAATAAAATAAAATGGTCAATGTAATCACAAAATTCTTGGATGGGGTAAAAAAGGTCAGTAATACTAAGTAGGGATTTAAAAAAACTCAGGAACCAACTTTTGAGGGTAAAAACAGGCCTCGATTGTCAGTTACTTGCTGCCAGTTCCTACAACCTACTATTTACTATATACTATTATATATATATATATATAATATATATTATATAAAATAATATATGTATTAAATTATATATATTATATATATTAATAATATATAATATTAATAGATATATATATATATATATTATAATAACTTATTATTAATATATATATTATAATTAATATATATATAATATTAATATATATATATATCACCATCAGGGTAATTAGGCAACCTATTATAGAAGGATACTTTGCATTAAGTATAATTGTAATATGGATAGATAATAATTGATACCTAGGGATTACCTAGGGATCAACATCCTGAGCCTCTATGTCTCGCAACTCTCAATCGCGTTTACCGAATAGAAAGGGCATAAGAGGAGTTGACTGCGGGGTTTATGGGGTGATAAGGTTTGATGGTCTCATGACCTACATGTGAATTGAATACTCACAACATTTTGATATTGAGAGATACGATCAAGTGATAGGGTCCCGTATACTCGATAAATTTTGTTTAAGTACTACCGTATATAGTGGATGGATTTTTTTTATTACTGCGTGAAAAGATTTTGCACTGGATTTACATGAAACAGGGTTGTTAATAGGTTTATTTACCCTTTCATTTATTACCTCACCCCGCCTCTTCCCTACCTTTAAACCCTATCCCTATTTCCCGTCAGCATTAATATAGTATATAATATATATATATATATATATAATATATATATATTAACTTAATATATATATATTATTAATTACTAAGTACTATAACGTATATATTAATAGAGGTTGAGTGGTAGTGAATAAAGCAATGAGGACAGGCCAACAATAAAGATGAAAGCCACGAATCCATCTATGTTCTTGTCTTAAGCCCTTCAGTAGAGATGACCCAAGAATTTGATATAAACCACTCCAGACAATTTTAGCCAGTGGATGAGTAAACAAGTATCATGTTACGATGTAATTGTGTTCTTAGATGATTCTATAATATAAATTAGGTAAGTATTAAGAGACATCTCACACATATCGTTTTAATGTGTTGTTATAATGGATGTTACATACATAAATGTAATAAGCTATAGTAAAGATACCTGTGAAGAACCTTATTAGACTGTAAGAATCCCAAGCGGCTACAAGTAGCAACGACGACACAGCAGAAGCACGAGGTAACGAATAGACACAACACAAACAAGAGCAACAGGGCAAAGAGAAAATGTGGAAGTGGTAAATATGGGGAATGAGAATCGAATCCTGCAATCATCAGAGGAAAGTTAAAGCCTTTATTAAATGATAAGGTATATTATTAAGTATACTTATATAGATATTTATATAATAGATCTATGGTATAAATAATATATAATGATGGAATAAATTTTATCATTCGATAAATATATTTTATTTCTTAATTTATTCTATTATGCAGTGAGTACAAGTATGTTAATAAATATATATTTTGGCTACCTAAACTTTAAAGTCTATGCCCCGAACCTAATGGCTACTTTCCTTTAATGAAACCCCCCTGAGCCTATGACTTATGACCGGAATATCGTAAATTGCCCTTAATTGAAAAGGGAAACTTTCAATAAATCTCCCTAAGAAGATCCTGAAAATAATTAATCTCTTGTTTCACTCATACAAGACAAGTATAGAAATGTAAGTAAAATTATCACCTATATCTCAGTGATGGAACAGCAAACTGGATAGTCTGTCGACAATTTGGGAGTAAGCTTATCTAATAAAGTAAAGTTCTTATAAGAGCAAGATTGTACAGAATAAAGATTCATAATTATATACTCATTTTTAAAAATTAAATATAATTGGATATTTTTTAAAAATAAAACAAAACAAAACTTTTGAGGCCTATGCAAGTTATGTTGATAAAAATAAACTGTTTTAATTATATATAATATATAAAACTAATAGATATATTGATGTTTATTTATAAATGACTATTATTAAAGAACAGATCTTATATTATAAAATTTTTCGCCTATTACTAACATTTCTAAATCTCACATAGATATCCAACTTTTTCCTCCTTATATTATTATAAGCATCTAAAGTCTAATTATTGAGGTCTATTTATCTAATATAGGTGATTGAGTATATCTTTTTCGAATAACTTATATATATCATATATATATTATTATATATAACTTGTATTGAAGCTATTCATAGATAAGTTATATATATGACGATTTTGTTACGAGTCATTTCCTATGATATAGACGAGGAGGTTACGCCCACCTTAAACTGTGATGTTGAGAGCAGACTTTTAGAAGAATGAAAAAGAAACACATACCTAAATGTAGTATCTTGACAAATAATCAGGAAGTATAGCTTAATAATAAATAGAGGTGGTACCTGAAGAAGCCCCAACCTGAGAACGCATATTTATATCCGACATCATTCACAGTGACTTAATTAGATGACTAAAGAAAAATCGAAATATTAACCGTTAGATAATTTAGCTAGGTGATATTTACTAAAAATGACATTATATAGTGAAAAATAATAAGAAAATAATGAATAGTATAGTGATTAATGATATATAGGTGACTGAGGAATCAGTAAATCATTAAAGATAACATACCTATTATTTTTAGGATATATATTATAATTTTTATTTTTTCTAAAATAACTATTATAAAGTAATATAGTATTTATAGATATTTTCAGTATAAAATAATGAATACTACTTATAGCTTGCTATAATTGGTAATTATGATAGTAAAGTTATAATGGTGCTTAATGTAAGGTAAGAGGGAGGGGTTGCTATAACGCGGCTTAAGGAGTCATAGAGCGGGAGACTCATGCTGAAAGATTAAGTTTAAAATATCTGAAAAATGAAAGTGATTATATATGAATAATACATAAGGTTTGTTTTAGCAGATTATTCTAACATTCACTCGATATCAGATGCGCATAGGTATTGTGGCCTTGCCATGAGTTGCAACTATTATGCATATTTTCACCTGTAAATTAAGCTCTGTTATTTTTGTTACGCATTCCCATGTCGATAATTTTACCGTATGTGAAGGGAAATAGTTAGTTACAGTTAATGCTTATTCCTATATTATATAGAGAGTGCACTATAAGACCCCAACAAAATATAGTTACTTACCTATATCTGGTCACGTAACTGAAATATAATATAAAGCTCTATTTAAATATTTTTATAAAATTTTAAAAGAAAAAAATTCATAAATCATTATTAATATATAAGATTATATATATATTAATATATATTTTATTGCTTTAATATTAAATATACAAATTTTTTCTAAAAATATATTATATATAGTATATATATATATATATATATGAATATATATAATATTTAACATTTTAATGATTGAAATCAAAAAACCTAATATATTCTTCACAAGAATAAATAGTAGCTAAAGGGTCACAGTTCAAATTTTTCCTAAAAATAATAAAAGATTTTTGATTTTTTTCATTTTCCGACCAACTCTATACATAAAAACACAATAAGTATTATATACTAGAGATAGAAAAAAAACTACTTGTCGTGTATTACAACTGTAAGTTTAAGTATAAGGAAAATAATTGAAAAATCTTACATGATATAAATCATGTAAGGTTATGGCACTGTATACATTGTATAAATAAGCTTGTGACATTTATTTCAAGAAGTTATAAGCACAATATAAGGACTGTATATAGTTATGTATTGTTACTTTAATCTAATAACATAATTAGATTATCAATTAATCTAATGGTATATTAAAATACAACATTTTCAAATTATTTTTCCTCATTGATGAATAAAATGTATACTCGATAAAAGAAGTGTACATATTGAATTTAGATTATATTTATGAGATAATAACTGGTATATACATTTTATACATCACTTTTAGATGAATAGATATAAGTAAGGATTATAATTTAATATATATTAAGGTATAGTTCATAATATCCCTTTATCCTGATAATAATCAGATAAATTACTACTTATATACCAAGATATCATTACAGGGGTCATATATATATATAGGTATCGATTTTTCATAATCCCTTGGTATTTACAAATGGTAATTTATAATTAATATCTATATTCAATGTATATAATAAATAGATTTAAATTAAACCAAAAATAAAAATGTGGATAAAAAATAGAAATATTGATTATTAATTTAATTTTCATTTTTAAATATTATCAAAAAGATTAAAACATTATCTTCATAATCAGGATATTTCTGTAAGTAAAGTTTAAAAATTCTTTATAATTTCTTATTGCAAGCACAAATCAAATAAATGAGGAAGATAATATTAAAGGCGAATAATCCTCACTTTTATATAATAAATATTGTTTTCACCTGGCCTTATTTAAATATTTTCTACCTCGCTATCTTCTAACTAACTTATATATTAGGTCCGTATGGCTCGAAAGGAATATCATAATGGACTATAGATTGATGCCTTTCTCATACACCTCACTAATTATTTATAATATAAAGGGCATAAATTGCAGGAGTTTTAATCATGTACTTTGAGTTGACTTTCTTGTATTGTCCCTGAAATCATAAAAATGATATAAAGCTAATAATAATTTTAAATATTTCGAATTGTTTTCTGACTCTCTGCTACTTTTATTACTTGTCATTTATATACTCGGCGATATTCCTTTATTATATATTTATTAGATTTACATTTGTATATTATATTGAGTTATAGCTTTTATTTATAATATAAAAATCGGTTTACCTTTATTTCTTATTACTCTCTCTCTCTCTATCTCCTCTCTCTCTTTCTCTCATCTCTCTCTCATCTCTCTTTTCTTCACTTCTCCTCTTCTCTCTCTTTTAATCTATCTTTATTCTGACTCTCTTCTATCTCCTACTCTCTCATTCTCTTTCATCTCTCTCTCCTATTATTTTTTTTGAAGCTCTGAGTAAATTGGAATTTTTATCCTGCTGTTTATTATATTATTTCACTACATTACTTTTAACCTTATATTCGGAGTAAAATATATATATATATATATATTATAATAATTAGATATATATATATTATATATATAATAATATAATATTATTAATGATATATATATATAAATATATTATATATATATAATATAATATTATATATACTATAATATATATATAGTAGATATATATATTTATAATATTTATATATATATTAATATTATTAATTATATATATATATTATATATATATATATATATAAAATCGAAAAATTCTAACTAAAACTTAAGCATAACGATATTTAAATAAAGAGGTCAATAATATTATTCTTTTTCAAACGCTCAACTTAAAATAAATATCAAATAATAGAAAGTCTATAAAAAGTTTTAAAAATGAGACTCCAATTTCTGTGAATTCTTACTATTATAACATGTTCATAAAAGGGAATTTAAAGTTAGCTACTGATTAATATTATAATATATATAATATTATAATATTATATATATATATATATATATATATATATATTAATATATATATATATAATTAATATAATATATATATATAATATTATTATATATATATAATATATATGATATATTTAATTAATATATATATATATATATAATTATATATTATATATTAATATCATAATATATATCTAATGGGCGGCTCCTTGACCTTCGTATTGCATGTTTGCGCTCAAACCGAACCATTTTTTTTATTCATATATATTCAATAGATTATTTTGTTATTATCATTATTATTGTCATGAAAATGTGTGAATTAAATTTTTATCATATAAATAATATATATTCTATATATATATATATATATATATATATATATATATTATAATTATATATAATTTTAATTATTAATTATATATATATATATAATAATATATTATATATATTATAGATATATATATTATATATAATATATATATAATATATATATAATTATTATATATTATTAAATTATAATGATGTATTAAAAAGTATATATATAATTAAAGGCTTCTGATTTTACTTTGCTGAAGGCTAAATATATAATATGAACTTTATCCTTAAAATATATCACATATTTAACTATTTTTACCTGAACAAATATTTTTGATGAATAATGCAATTCTTTGAGCTGTAACTTATTATCTTTAAATATCTTCCATAGGAATTACAGTTAAAATGGACCTCATTGAGTTCTCACTCATAATGATTATATCTATGATAATAATAACGATATATAATAAAAAAAGAAATTGATGCGCGTTTTACAAATTTTATTGAGTATATAATATATATATGTCTGTGAATCATCTCATATACATCCCCCACCTCTCCTCACCATTAATATATTAATATATATATAATATATAATATATATTAATATAATTAATTATTATATATATATAGTATATATATATTATTAATATTAATTAATTAATATATAATATTAATATTAATATTATATATATATATATTATATATATATATATAATATTATATATATATATATATATATATATTAATTATATATATTATTATTATTATTATTATTATATTTATTATTATTATTATCCTTAATATTATACCCTAAGATTTTGGTGAGTGTATATAAGGTGTGTTAAACACTACAACTCGGAAACAGAAAATATAGTAGAAGAACATGATATGATTAAAGTCGAAAAGAAAGCCCAGTCTCACCGCCCTTTATACCTTAGTGAGAGTATACACTTACAATCTGAGCACTCACTCACAGTATATTATCACTCAGAATAATATAAATCCACCTAGTATCATAATGTGACATGGAAAGTACCCTCACCTGTGCATCTCGTGCAAGGTTGGGGTTCAAATCCTCACGAAATAACTTCACTCCTATTATGCACCTATTCTCTCAGCCCCTGCCTAATACTTAATTCCTCT
Source organism: Trachelipus rathkii (assembly GCA_015478945.1). Taxonomy (NCBI): domain Eukaryota; kingdom Metazoa; phylum Arthropoda; class Malacostraca; order Isopoda; family Trachelipodidae; genus Trachelipus; species Trachelipus rathkii. Next base: position 7,799 of record JABUQX010049447.1, on the reverse strand, counting down.
CTACTCCATAGACATTCTTTACTGACTCAATTCATCACACTTTTTCTTATCTCCCTATGCCTCAGGTACGTAGTTCCCTCAAAACACTCACACTGTATACATCACACTCGAGTTTAACCTAAATAATCGATAACTCAGCATCATTCACTTTCCCAACTAATGGACTTAAAACCAGTCTATCTATAATTGTAACTCTCGTTTATTCTCTATCATTTATATCCCTTTCTTCACACCACACTACCCCCTAATACGTTCAGTTCATTCCTCAATTTTATCAATTATGTTCACCCTCAACCATT
>JABUQX010049447.1:0-2500 GCA_015478945.1 Trachelipus rathkii | reverse complement strand
CTATACTATCTATCTATCTATTCATAACTCTTTCTTTTTATATCTATCTTCACTATCTAATTCTAATCTATCTATTACTTGTCATAGCATGGAAATTAAATTATTGATTTCTATGATATATATATTATATAATTTTCGCCTTATACTTTTGTAATTCTTACTTTTATTTATTATCTAATTATTTATTATATATTTTACTATCTATTTTTTTTTTCACAAATATTTTATATTTATGTATATATATTCTTGAAATTTTATAATATATATTGATATAACAAAAATCATGTAATACAGATATATATTTAATAATTAAACTAATAAATCTATTCATTATAATATATATTAATAATATATATATATATTAATATCTATTATATATTAATAAAATATAATATATCATATAATATAATATATATCATTAATATAATATATATTAATTAATTATTAATATATATAAATACACATCATAACTTACTTTTCCTACAGACTATATATATAGTAGTGTGATAGGTATAATGATTAATATGGTGCTCAACTAATACAACTAGGAATTACATAAATAAATTAATATAGTTAGTATATGAAAGAAATAATGGACCCAAGTGAGTAACAATAAGATATAAGCACCCCTTACTAGGCTCATATACCATTATATATATATATATATATATACCTTTAATGTGGTCTAATATTAAGCAGTCAGAAAAATTCACCATAGGGCTTCACGGGACTGCGACGGCCCATTCACTATGGCATCTTCAACACATGTCAGGGTTTCACTCTTACTCAGGTTCCGGCCTCTTCCTCCGCTCCTATATACCATTCCTCCTTTATGCACTTTCTTCTCGCCTCGGAACTACCATTCCTCTCCTTCAGGCATTCTCACTGATTCAATCCACTTTTCTTCGGTCTCTTCAGCCGGTTCGATTCCCAGCGCCACTCACCACTATAACATCGCTTAACCACCCCGGCATATCAATCATCTTTCCACATGAATAAAACTCCTATTATACAAAATAGTAAATTTTCAAAAATTATATTATATATATATATATATAATATTATTACTATTTAATAATTAATATACCAATAATAATAACTCACACTACCCTAAATTCCTTCTTCTAAATTATAAATTATCAAATTCATAATTTAAGATACTCCTAACTAATGACCTCATACCATTACTGAATAACATTGTCGATTATGAACATATATGTACTTATACCTTAATCTCTAACCTTACTTTTCTCTCACATCATCAATAAGTTATAATCACTACATATATCAAATTAATATACAGGTAACAAATTTACACTATAATGTTAAGAACACTAGCGCAACTCAAACTTAGTCTCTTTAACATTATCAACCTAAAGAATTTTATTGCAATCAGCCAACCTTCACAATATTCAACTAACTTTTTACCTTATACTACATATCTATTGCTGATCATCCGTTCCCTTTCATACCATATAAACATATATAATTATTACCTATATATTAATTATTAAATCATAACAATATTTTGTATTTCACATGTATGTCATAACCATCAAACTGATAATAACTATTACAATCACGATGATTGTCATCTCACTCACTATACTAATAATACCTTAACTTTATAATCACTATACAGTTTTTTACTTTTTACATAACCTCATTTTTTGTACACACCCTGACAAACTCCCTCTACCACCGTTCATATTCTTTCAAGTTCGCCACACCAAAACAAAATCACGTGTCAATATATATAATTAGGTAGAGTAATCCGTTATCTTTACTATACTCAATTATACTACGCCATATTACTCTACCCTTGCTTTCAGTAATAAAATTCTAAATAACTACTCCATGCTCAAATATACTCACCCACCATATCATCTATTCATAATACCCATCCTAATTACAAATTATGAATAACCAATGGAGATTCATAAATACACTATACCTATTTAGCCTCACTCTGATATAAATTTTAAACCTTTTATCCTTCCCAAACTCCATAAATATAACTCGTACCATGTTTAAAGGCAAAGCTATATGACAATAATACTGACAGCAATTATATATTATAGAGTATATTTAGCAGCAATCAAGAACATACGGGGACATAGTGAAGCACCCTATCCTCTTACACACAAAGTTCTGTGCGACAAGAAACGCAGCAACTCGCTGTCAAACGTATACTTTTTTTTTTTGCTTGAAATATACTCGTAAAAAGCATCTCTGGAAAATTTCTCCTACCCTAAAAAGTCTCAATCATTAAACCTTAAATTACAATTAATTATTCTTCTTTTCTCTCATGTTCTCCATTTGTTTCAGTGTAAAGATTGGATCCACAATCCTCTAATCAATCTCTAAGGCACTTGATTCTTCAATCAATCACTCCCTCCAGTCACTCGAGTCCACTCTTGTCGACAACATACCAAATATATCATTCCCTATAAACATTCACTCTCTCTACAAAACTACTAATTTCCCCAAAGTCTCTGTC
>JABUQX010049446.1:60000-113561 GCA_015478945.1 Trachelipus rathkii | reverse complement strand
GAAAAATCACACATTTGCCAAACACCATAAAAACATACTGGATGAAGCCTTCATTGACACGTACAAATCAAATGAAGTAATGATAAAAGGATGGCTAAAAAGTGAAGATGAAAGAACCATCCTAGCAGCCCAAGATCAGGCCCTCAGGACCAACTGGTTCAAAAAACACATAGAAGGGCAAAACATAACGGACAAATGCAGAATGTGCAGTGGAGGGTCGGAATCAGTATGTCACATACTATCTGAGTGTAAGTTTTTGCTGAAGAAGGGCACATACACCGAAAGACACAACAACATTTGCAGACTGATCCACTATAGATTATGCAGAAAATTTGAAATAGAAGTAAATACAGTTAACCACTGGGAACATAACCCAAACAATATAGAGGAAAACAACAGAGTCTTAATACTATATGATTACAACATACCAACCGACGCACAAGTCACTCATAACAAACCAGATATAGTCATCTATAACAAAACTGAAAATAAATGCCTGATTATAGAGGTCGGAGTCCCGTGGGATGGAAGAGTCTCGGCCTACGAAATTGAAAAAGAAATGAAATACCAAAGGCTTAAATACGAACTAAGGAGATTGTGGAATATAGATATAATTGAAATAGTTCCAGTGATTGTGGGTGCTTCGGGAACAATAAAAAAGAGCCTAGAAAAACATCTCGAGAGACTCCCGGTAAAGGTATCCACATTGGAGCTGAGTATGACAGTAATCAAGAAGAGTTTAAGCATACTAAGAACTGTGCTGGGGTATCGATGAGACACCGAAGAAAGGAAAATTATGAGGGTTGTTCTTAGGATTAGGTTTAATCCCGAACAACCCCATAAAGGAAAAAAAACCCTTAATAAAGGAGTTTAAAAAAAAAAAAAAAAAAAAAAAAAATAAAATTATTTAAATGTTCTGAGTGTGGCTATGAGTGTAATCAGAAAGGACACTTAAAAACGCATATTCTTACGCATCAAAATATAAAATTATTTAAATGTTCGGAGTGCGATTATGAGTGTAATGAGAAAAGAAACATGATATTACACATGCTTACGCATCAAAATATAAAATTATTTAAATGTTCTGAGTGTGACTATGAGTGTAATCAGAAACAAGTTTAAGATCACACATGCTTACGCATCAAAGGATACAAATGTATTTAAATGTTCTGAGTGGTGGCTATAAGTGTAATTATAAAGGAAACTTAAGATTACACACCTGCTTACGCATCAAAATATAAAATTATTTAAATGTTCTGATTGTGGCTATGAGTGTAATCAGAAGGACACTGTGAAAAGCATATTCTTACACTATGTCAAAATATAAAGTTAATTTAATATGGTTCAGAGTGCGATTATGAGTGTAATGAGAAAAGAAGCTTAATATTAAAATGCTTTACCATCAAATATATAAATTAATTTAAATGTTCTGAGTGCCACTATGAGTGTAATGAAAGCAAATTTAAGAAATCACACATGCTTAGCGCATCAAAATACAAAATTATTTAAATGTTCTGAGTGTGGCTATGAGTGTAATCACAAAGGAAGCTTAAGATTACACATGCTTACGCATCAAAATATAAAATTATTTAAATGTTCTGAGTGTGGCTATGTGTGTAATCAGAAAGGACGCTTAAAAACGGATATTCTTACACATCAAAATATAATGCTATTTATATGTCCTGGTGGATTTTGTGATAATGAGAAAAGATACTTGATATTACACATGCTTACGCATCAAAATATAAAATTATTTAAATGTTCTGAGTGCCGCTATGAGTGTAATCGGAAAGGAGGCTTAAAAACACACATGCTTACGCATCAAAATTCAAAAGAATTTAAATGTTCTGAGTGTAACTATAAGTGATAATCTGAAGGACGCTTCAAAAGACAGCAAATGTTCTCATAAAAATCTTCAGTGTCCCAGGGCGAAAAAACAACAAATGAAAGAATGGAGAAAACTAAAATAAAAAATACTTGCCAGGGGATCGGAAGACCTGGTGCCGGCCCTTCCTCATTGCTGGAGAGAGGTGAGAGGGGACGGAGCTCCTCGGAGCGCAGCAAGCTATCTCTTCAAGTAACGGGATCTGAGAAGGATCCAGAAACAGACCTTCCATTAAGTAGGCTGTCTGGTGGGTGCAATACCGACCCCAGTCTGCAAGAACCATCAAAAAGTAAAAGATGTTACACCTCGAATCTTCGAGGAGGAAAAAAGATTCAATGGTCTGAGGAAGAAAAACTAGAAATTTTGTGGTGCTATACATATAGTAGCCATAATAAATTTCCAAAAAAAGGTACTCTGGAAAGAACAAAAGAAATGCTATTAAAAAGAGCAATAGTAGATGAAAGAAAGGTGGAAACAACACCAAGTAGTAGATTCAGTAGCATAGCTACTAATATTAGAATCGGCAAAACTCCAATAACTGAAGAACAGATAAAGCAGATTAAAAAAGAAGTGAATGAATATCTTGAGGGAATGAATATATGCGAAGACCGATGGATTTGGACGTACGAAAGGAATGAATTTTTAATGGAAAGTTATTTTATTGGAGAATTTATACCAAGAAAAACCAACATGAGTGAAATATGGAAGTGGGTAGTGAAAGAAAAAATATTCTCCCCAAATGACTTCATGGAATATCGATTCGGAGAAGTTTATAATCAGGTCAGTAGAAAACAAATGGTTAATCAAAAACAAGCAATTCAGAATTATGTAAAAGACAGAAAGAGGCAGGAACAAAGAAAAACGAAGGCTACACTACCATCTTATGAAGAAATTGAATTAATAAAAGGGAAAGCATTAAACATAGTTGAAAATGAGTTAGAATTAACAACTAAAGTGGTAGAAGAAATAAGAAAAATAAGAAATAAGAACACCAAGAAAATACAAGATGACTCAGTAAAAGGAAAGAAAAGGGAAATGAAAACTGCTGGTATGCCAGATAATGAAAAAGAAAAAATACATAAATTATCAGAAATAAATTGTAATATAGAAGAAAATGTGGAACAGGAACAAGAGAAACCAGAAGAATTTGAAATGATAGTGTTCGATGAAAAGTATATGAACCTGGGAAATGAGGACCAAGAATCGGGAGAAAGTAGTCTTAGTAGTGAAGATGAAATAAACTATACAGATGATGAAGTGGAAACAAATCCAGATGAGGAACAGATAAATGATGAAAGAGAAAATGAAAGAATTGGTAATATTCAAAACCCAACACAAGAAGAACCAAATAACAATGACGAGAGTGAAGAAGAATTGTTGGTTAAAATATCCCATTATAGGGAGGAAGATATACATCTAGGAATAGAAAAAAGGTTAAGAATAAACAAGATCAGTAATTACAGGCTTCTAAATAAATATGCAGGAATTGCTGACAGAATGCTTCCCCGGATTATACCACCAAATTGTGATATCACTGAAATAAACCGGCTATATTATGCTACTGCTAGAGCAATAGCGGACACATTAGGAATTAAAACCAAAGGAACTATAAAAACAAATAGAACTAAACAAAGAGAAATAAAACCACCCTGGAAAATCAGAATGGATAAAGAAATAGAAAACCTAAGAAAAGAAATATCAATGCTGTCTGCATTCCAAAATGGAGAAGTTACTGCCACCACCACAAGAAGAAAAGTGCAGAATTTACTATATAGAGAGAGGGTGGAAAATGGGGACCCACTTGTGCATGCAATTAGAAGAAGGAAACTAATACTAGCTGCAATGGTTAAAAAAAGACAAAGATATGAAAAAACAGAAAAAGAAAAAATACAGAATAGAATATTTAGAGAGGACCCGGCAAAACTTTATAGAGAATTAAGAAAGGATACGATTAAAGTAGAAAAACCACCACCTAAAGAAGAAGTTGAGCGATTTTGGAAGGAAATTTATGAAAGTGAAGTTAATCCTAATAATGAAGCCGAGTGGAAAAGAGAAATGGTAGACAACCCCCAAATAACAGCGATTATACCAATGGAAGGTGGAAGAATTACAGAAAATGAAGTAAAAAGTACTATTAAAAGGAGTGGAAGTTGGAAAGCACCAGGCAAAGATCAAGTACATAATGTATGGTTAAAGAAACTAAAAGTACTAATAAAACCTCTAACAGAGAGTTTTAACAAACTAATAGAAAAACAAGAAGAAATTCCAGAATGGCTCACTAGTGGAATTACATCATTAATTCCAAAAAATGAAGAAACAGAATTAGCGAGCAAATACCGCCCAATCACATGCTTACCAACCATATATAAAATACTTACTGGAGTCATGACGAAAAGGGTAGCAACACACCTAGAAGTAAACGACATAATTAATGAAGAACAAAAAGGTTGCAGTAAAGGAAGTTATGGAACAAAGGATCAATTATTAATAAACAAGATGATTATGGAAAATAGTAGAAAAGGGCAGAAACATCTCAGTATGGTATGGATCGATTACAAGAAGGCATATGATAGCGTCCCTCATAAGTGGATTAAGGAAGTACTTAAGATCTACAAAATTAATGACCTGGTTGTAGACTTCATAGATGAAGCAATGAAGAAATGGAGGACAGACCTGGTACTGCCGTATGAAAAAGGGCAAATAAAAATAGAAAGAATAAAAATAAAAAGAGGTATCTTTCAGGGAGACTCTATTTCCCCGCTGTTGTTCATACTGGCTCTCAATCCCCTAAGCACACTTACTCTTCCAGCGTATAAACAAATCCTTGGCCAGGCCCCCGTGACAATACAACCAACTAACACTTTCTAAGATTCTCAAACCTATATTGTAACAGTATCCAGACCTCCTGTCGAATGAGTTACCGGCCTGTGCAATACTACAATGCAATTTTATACTCAAAACTCACCAACGTATCTCCTTGAAGATCCTTCAAGAACAACGGTTTGAACGGGTTCGTTGCTTTATATGAAAACCGTTCAGTCAATAATATTCGTTATCAATGAATTTACCTGTTTTATGATCAATGTTTTGATCATGAAATCAATGTCTTTAAGACTTAAAATAATAGCTAATTGAATATTTGAATAAATAAGAGAGTAAACTACCTTTGGAAACACTCAAGAAAACTACTGGAATAAATTTAAAAATACTTTAATAAAAAAAAATGAATATGTACTGCTCTTATACAAACTAAGTTTTATACATCCATGTACATGTAATTAGATGTCCGTAGGTATCCACGTACATGCGCACCGATGGATAGAACTTCAGTACGCGAAATATCATTATATTTATGCTTTGAATATATTCTCTTGCTAATACAGATCAACGACCTATCATATCATACATGCAGTATGTCATTGTATGTGCATCATGGTATATATTGCAAACAACTGTTAATCAAATAACAAAAATACTCTAAATTAAAATTTATACAGAATCTCGCCCATAAATTGTACTATTAAAATATATATAAATATTTATGTTTAAAAAATGTGCTTAAAGAAATGGAAATATTATTAACAAGAATATTCAGACTGATAGATTGTGAAGGAGCTTAGTATTAGGAAAAAATTGCTTAAAGAGGAGATGAAAAACTAATTTGTCAATGTGACCAAGTAATAAACGACCAGCTGATTATTTACTACAGCTGTTTCTCTAATGCAAAAGAGTTGGCCTATTAGTGATTTAAATAATTTTTTGTTGGCAAACAAATAATTGTGAAATACAGCAAGATAACGCATATGTTAAAAATAAATTTAAACTTACAAAATGTTTTATATTTTCACCACAATATTTAATTGCGAAACTTAGAAAATAAATTTTCAATAAATACATTACCTGCCAGTAACATCTAGTAACGATTCAAATGCAATGCACTTTACAAATGCATATTTGCAGACGACGCTCTGATATACTAATGCATATAAAAAATACAATCTACTCACAATTGCTTTAAAAACACAAACTTAATTACCTTTAATCTTTACAATAAACAAAACGGCAATATTTTACACATCGAAATTAATCACCCACATTTAATTTAAACCAATATTACATTTACTTCTTGTTAATATAACACAAATAAAACACTTCTTGGTTACGAAATACACAATCTAACATATAATAAAAATTGAGCGAGACATACGAGGCATTTGTAGGTACCAACTATATACAACTTTGGTTAACAACAATGAAAGCGAAATAGATGAAAATTATTCTTATTTTTACTATTTATATAAAGAGAACGGAAAATGATTACGCCTAATAGGCCAATCACAACCTTAAAAACAGTAAGTAAGATGTATATAATTTATTATTAATTTAGTAAAACAAATATATACCAGACATCTAAAGGGAAGGCGGGATTGGTATTCCTTGTAATATCATACTACATCTCAAGAAATAACAGTCTTTCATTCCAATCAGAATAAAGAAACTAACGAAATTCGAGGATTATGAGCTTCCACACCTTAACAAAAATGCATTTATTCAATAAAATACTTATTTTTATATATAATATATATATAACACCAATTTAATATATATACAGTACGCAATATCCTTTCTTAAATCACTTCAAAAATATTAATAATAATAATAATAATAAAGCTTTGTTAACAACGACCAATGACAATTCAGATTTTAAAAGTAAGTCTTAAAAGATGAGTTCTCATTGGTTGTTGTTTCTCCTTACAATATAAACATATTTACAGTATTTTGACCGGGCCTTGCAGCATACATTAGGTATATAGATAAAAGAAAATAAATAATATTGCAATAGCAATACGTGACCTCTATTTTAAAACAAATAAATGAAAACAATTTATATACATTATGTACCACTGCATTACATCTTTGGCCCACCCAACATGAAGCAAATGGCACATTTTGCTTTATTTACATGATGATAAAACATTGGTTTCATTTTCACAGCGCTCCTTCTTCTGTAGAGACTTCTGAAGACGAAACCAAAGTATCATCGGCATACGATCTGCTTAGGTAGTCAGCTATGACGTTATCTCTACCACTAATATGGTTTAGGATAAACCTGAATCTTTGCAGGTATAAAGACCACCTCATTATCCTATTATTTTCATACCTCTTTTTGTTCATCGCCGTCAGCGGTCTATGGTCTGACTGAAGGATAAATTCCTTTCCATAGAGGTATGGCTCGAATTTTCTGATGCCCATGACAATCGCTAACGCCTCCTTCTCCAAAGTTGAATACCTTTGTTGGGTTGCAGACAACTTCTTACTCCCGTATGCGATAGGATGGAGAATTCCTCCGTCTTCCTGTAGGAGGACAAATCCCAGTGAAGTACCGGACGCATCCACCTGTAGCGTGAATGTCTTCTCCAACTCTGGCATCTTCAAGATTGGTTTCGAGCTTAAAGCTTCTTTCAACTTTTCGAACGCCTGCTGATGTATGGATTCCCACCTTATCTTCGTTGGCTCACCCTTCTTCGTTAGGTCAGTCAATGGCGCTGCAATTTTTGCATAGTTCTTTACAAAATCCTGGTAGTACCCAGTGAGCCCTAAGAAAGACCTTACTTGCTTTTTATTCTTAGGTGGCTCTGTCTTCTTAATCTTGATTACATTGTCTTCATGTAATCCTTTAGTGCCATTGCCAATATAATGACCTAAGAACTCAACACTCGACGAGGCGAACTCGCACTTCGTCGGTCTGATGGTGAATCCCTCCTCCTGGAGTCTTTGTAGAACAGTCTTAAGAGTATTCGGGTGTTCGCGCCGGGTCAGAGAATATTTGAATCTATTTTCGACAAAATAGTCGGCCTCATTTCTTTCGTCCAATATTCCTATCATGACCTTAACTGCCGGCATTTTACTTTGATACACAATCATCAGTGTTCTCCTTACACCCTTTCTTCCAGACCTACATCCTCTTCTTTCTTCGTCATCTCCTTTTCTCTCCAACTTCCTCCATAATATCACACATTTCTTTGTCTTTCTGTGTCTCTTCCGACACTTTTCGCCCTTCCTGCTAACTCCTATCATCCTTCTTGCAAACAACAATTTCAGCACATGATAACTCTTCACATGTGTCTTCTTATCATCACCATACTTCACACTTCTGCAGTCAGTCTCACATCTCTCCTCCTTTACTGACATTTCTTCTCTAACCATACCGAAGTATATTTTCTCATACTCTCCGCACATATCTTCCTTTATTTTCCAAACATTTTCCAAGCTGTCGATGTCTTCTCTTAAGAACTCATTTCCAAACCTTTCATTGTGCCACTTAGCATCATTAACCGACTGTACCACTTCTCTATGGCAGTCTCGGCGTCTCATCTTCACTCTCCCTTTACCAAAGTATTATGGCACAATGACTTTTCCACTCTTTTAAACAGTTCAATGAAGCTTTGCTCAACCCTTGTCTCAATCCTTTTAAATCCACTAAAACACCACAATAAAATTCTCACTGTCCCACACAATACTGCTGAGAAATGACTCTTTTAAACTTCTCCCTGCTTTCGGCAATACAATCACAAACTTCCTTTTATACTACATTCTTTATCTTCCTCTCTTTGAGACATTGCATCTTTCTTTTCATTACTAATTTCACCGCACTCCTATAACTTTCTGTGCAGTTATGCTTCTGCGAGGTGCTTGCTTCTTCTCCCACAGCTATTGTCTTTTTCCTCGATGGAAACTTTTGTATGTGAGGGGCTACATCACTTCTCCGTAACTCACCACATTCATTAGTACGATCTGTCTCGTCAGACCAATGTGTACTCTCTCTACAATCGATGTCACCTGGACATCCGGTACTCCCGTACCTTCTTCAACGTTTTTTAGTGGTTTCGTAGGGACTTTAACTACTTCTTTTCCTGTAACCTCTTCACCCTTAGATGAACATTGGGACCCTATCATCACATTCAGTGATGGCTCCGCGGTTGGTTCGACATCTCTTTTATTGACGTCCAAAGATCGTGGTACTGACGGTTTCCCTCTGTAAAATTCTTCCACCTCCAAACTCGCCATTCCAAAACTATGATTTGTTTGAACAGATTCTTCCTGAGAATCTTCCTCAGCGTTCTCAGCGATGGGGAATAGCAAACTTCTATGGTTATGCTCGTCCTCTACATTACGAGGACCTCGACACACAGTCGACTCCCATGCGAGGTTAGGCTGACTCAGGGGTAATGCACCTTTGACATTCCCAATGACTAAATCATAGACGACTTCCGGCAGCACTGCTGCGGTCGTCCTACCCACGTAGTAAGGGGTATCCACATCTATGTTCGCGAGAGGAGCTTCTATCACCGTACCGTCCAGCAATCTTATCTTCATGTTGTCTCCAACATAACACCTCTTAGGTACGAATTTCTCTCGCACAACTACTACATTACAACCAGTATCTCGGAGGGTTTTGACTTGATAGCCATTCACCGTCCCATAAGTTACAGGTAGGTGTGACAACTTGTCATTTTCCACCTTCTCTACTTCATTCAGGAGATTCGGCTCTTCACCTGAACCATTCAGGACTTTATTGCCGCTTTCAGAGACTCCGGATGCTCCCGTGCTCTTTACTTCTTCCTTCTGTTTGCCTGAACTACTTTGTCCTCTACCACTACTGTTGAAATATGGAGGGGCTCTACAGTCTCTAGCGAGATGCCCTCTCCTTTGACACTTGTAGCACGTGATCACCGCCCTGGGCTCACTGCTACTGCGACGATGATTCTGTCTGTCGCCGCTTCCGCTACTGATCTTACTTTCATTGTTTGTTGCCCTTGATGTATGTTGGTCACTACTTTTATGATACTATTCGTAGAGTAACCACTGCCTCTCGATCTAAAATTATTATTATTGTTATGATGGCTTTTATCCGCGTGATTGTGATTCCGTGCGTGACTGTTTGTTACGAACTTTAAATGATGAGCTTCCATATATCCCTCTGAACTAACTATAATCTCCTCCGGTATCTTCTTCTTTGTTTCCCTCAGGTAAGTAGCGAGTTCTTTCGGGACAGTATTTAAATACTTGTCAACTGAGAAAAACTCAATGAGATCATCTGGTGTCATCGTTACGTTCGCTGCGGTAATCCACTTCTTCAGAGCTTCAATTATCTTTTGTAAGTACACCCTAGGGTTATCATCCTCCGTAGGACTCATATTCTTGTACTTGGCGCCGTACCCACTTTCAGTGAGACCGTACCTCACTAACAAAGCTCTTTTTAGACTTTCATAATTCTTAAGCTCTTCAACAGACAAATTGTTGAACACATTAACCGCCTTACTTGTAAGGAAAGACCCTAAAACAAACGCTCGCTTTTCCTTAGGGATGTCATTTGCCTCCGCTTGTTTTTCGAACATTAACAAGTACTCCTCTATATCATTTCTTTTCTCATCAAAGAATGGAAGCTTCAACTTCGGGTATTTACTGGCGTAGGAAGTGCTGTGGCTGCTTTGAGTGCTTTGTGAAGCTACTGTTGCGTCGTGTTGACGCTGTCTATCTTCAGCATCAAGCTTCATTTGCAACATCCTCTCCTCTGCTTCTCTTGCATCTTTTTCTGCCTCCAACTTAACTCTTTGAGCTTCAGCTTCGATCTTAGCTTTTTCTCTTTCATCCTCAAACTTAGCTTTCTCTCTTTCAGCTTCAAGCTTAGCTCTCTCTCTTTCAGCTTCAAGCGCTAACTTTTTCTCCTCTAAAGCAGCAGCAATCTTTGCTGTTCGATCTCCGGCTTCCCTTAGCCTACTTTTTTTGTTGCTCGAGTGCGGCTTCTTGAGCCATTCTATCTCTTAATGCAGCAGCGAGTTCCTTACCCGATAAACCTATTGATTTGCACACATTTCCACAAACTCAGCATTAGAAGTAGCCATTGTTATTAATCCGTTTGTATGCTAAAACAAATTTTAAAATATACTCGTTCGTCAACAAGGTCACTTTTCTTTAACGCACGAATCGCAATCACGTTTTCTACAAAAATTTCGAAATTTGCTCCCACACATACACACAGAAAAAAAAATATAAAAAAAAAAAAAAAAATATATATATATATATATATATATATATATATATATATATATAATATATATATATATATATATATATATATATATTATATATAGATATAGATATATTATATATATATATATATATATATAGTTTAAAACAATTCGTAGTAAAATTTGCCAAAATCTTGTGGGAAAATAGTGTTTTCGACCCAGGACCCCAAACAAGAGTTAAGACTCGAGATTACGAAATCACTAATTTTCACTCACGCAACTTTGTAATTTTACTCCTAATTAAACAATATTAATAAATAATATATAATATATTGATATATATATTATATATTTAATATATACATAATATATTTATAAAAGCTTAAAATATAAAGTATTAAAATTATTCCAGTGTTTACTTGTTTCCAGGCAATGGGTATTGTTGCAATAGCAAAATACTATTTCACCAATACGCATAAAATCATATATGTGTAACTTCAATAAAATAAATAGTACAATAGACTATATTGACAGTTAAAAACTCAATATCAACATATATCCCAAATGTCGAAATTGGTGAAAATACTTAAACATTAACTCTAGCATAGGTTTTAGCAAAACAATTACAAATGAATAACCCTGTGCTCAAATATTCAGCAAAAATAGCAAAATGAATGCACAACAAGCAATTCAATGATAACGAAATAATGACTGGGGGGTTATAAAATAAAATCCCGAGACAGGAACACCCAATTTAAATGTAATGGATTGGTTGAAAAGATATTAAATTATATGTCATAACTTACTCTTCAAACTGATAAACAATTCACTTTGGCCAGGCCCCCGTGACAATACAACCAACTAACACTTTTCAAGATTCTCAAACCTTAATTGTAGAACAGTATGCCAGGACCTCCTGTCCGAATGGAGTTTAACCGGCCTGTGCAATAACTAATGCAATTTTACTCAAACTCACCAACGTATCTCCCTGAAGATCCTTCAAGTGAAACAACGGTTGACCGGGTTCGTTGCTTTATATGAAAACCGTTCAGTCAATAATATTCGTTATCAATGAATTTACCTGTTTTATGATCAATGTTTTGATCATGAAAACCAATGTCTTTAAGACCTAATATATTATCTGTCTGAATATTTGAATAAATAAGAAAGTAAACTACCTTTTGGAAACACTCAAGAAAAACTACTGAAATAAGTTTAAAAATACTTTAATAAAAAAAAATAATATGTACTGTACTCTTATACCACAAAACTAAGTTTTATACATCCATGTACATGTAATTAGATGTCCGTAGGTATCCACGTACATGCGCACCGAATGGATAGAACTTCAGTACCAAATATCAATTATATTTTTATGCTTTGAATATAGTCTCTTGCAATAACAGATCAACGACCATACTATACTACATGCAGTATTGTACAGTTTGTATGTGCAGTCAATGTATATATTGTCACAACTGTTAGTCAGTAACAAACATACTCTAACTTAAATTATACCAGATCTCGCCCATAAATATGTATATAATATTATATAAATATTTATGTTCAAAATGTTGTATAAATAAATAAAATATATTAACAAAAATATGCAGACTGATTGATTTGATAGGTAATCTTAAATCTTTACTTGAAAATTAATCCAATTTGAAATTTACAAAAAACATCGATTTCTCAATGTGACCAAGTAATAAACGACCAGCTGATTATTTACTACAGCTGTTTCTCTAATGCAAAGAGTTGCCTATTAGTGATTTATAAATCTTTTTGTTGCATAAGCAAAATTGTGAATACAGCAGATAACCATTATCGTTAGAAAATACCCATTATTACAACTTACAATGTTTTAATATTTATCAACCCAAAGTATAATTTAGTTGCGAAAACTTCAGAAAATAAATTCAATAAATACAAGGCTTACCTGCCAGTAACATCTAGCAACAATTCAAATGCAATGCACTTTACAAATGCATATCTGCAGACGACGCTTTGAAATACCAATGCATATAAAAAATACAATCTACTCACAATTGCTTTAAAGAACACAAACTTATTACCTTAATTTTACAATAACAAAACGGCAATAATTTTAACCATGCGAAAATTATATCCACCACATTTAATTTTAAAAGCCAATATTAACATTTTACTTTTGTAATATAACACAAATAAAACACTTCTTTGTTACGAATACACGCAAACTAGACACATAATAAAGGATTGATCGAGACATACGAAGCATTTTGCTAGGTACTAACTATATCAACTTTGTTAACAAACAATGAAAGCGAAAAGAAGTCAAGAATTATTCTTACTTTTACTATTTTATATAAATTTTGAAATAGATTACGCCTCTTATCGAATCACAATCCTTAAAAACAGTAAGTAAGATGAATGTATATATTTTATTAATTAATTTAGTAAAACACAAATATATACCAGACATCTAAAGGGAAGGCGGGATTGGTATTCCTTGTAATATCATACTACATCTCAAGAAATAACAGTCTTTCATTCCAATCAGAATAAAGAAACTAACGAAAATCGAAGATTATGAGCTTCCACACCTTAAACAAAAAAAAAAACAATGCAATATTTATTTAATACTATATATATATATATATAAACCATTTATATATATACAGTGATACGCAATATCCCTTCGCAATTCGCTTTAAAAATATTAATAATAATAATAATAATATTAATAATAATAATAATATTAATAAAGCTTTGTTAACAACGACCAATGACAATTCAGGTTTTAACAAGAAGGCATACGATAGCGTCCCTCATAAGTGGATTAAGGAAGTACTTAAGATCTACAAAATTAATGACCTGGTTGTAGACTTCATAGATGAAGCAATGAAGAAATGGAGGACAGACCTGGTACTGCCGTATGAAAAAGGGCAAATAAAAATAGAAGGAATAAAAATAAAAAGAGGTATCTTTCAGGGAGACTCTATTTCCCCGCTGTTGTTCATACTGGCTCTCAATCCCCTAAGCACACTAATAAATAACTTGGAAAATGGTTATAGAATTAATTCAATGAGAGAGAAAAAGGCAAAGAAAATATCACACCTTTTTCTATATGGATGACATAAAATTATATGCTCCAAATAAAAAGGAATCGGAAAAACAGGTAGAGGTTGTAAAGCGATATTCCAGAGATATATGTATGGAATTTGGGTTAGATAAGTGTGCATTTGTAAGTCTAAAAAAAGGAAGAAGAACAGAAGCTGGTAACATAAGGATAAATGATACGGAAATACGGGAATTAGAACAAGGCAATACTTACAAATATCTAGGAATTGAAGAGTCTGATGAAATAGAGTCAAAAAGGATGAAAGAAAAAATAACAAAAGAATATATAAAAAGAATGAAAAGTATTTTAGAATCAGAATTAAAACCAAGAAATAAAATTATCGCCTTAAGAACTCTGGCAGTCCCCGTCCTCACATACAGCTTTGGTATAATAGATTGGTTCCAACATGAGATAAATGGGATAGACGTAAAAACAAGAAAAATGTTACATGCCCATAAGATAATCTACAAAAACCAATGCATGCCAAGGATTTATGTTCCTAGAAATGAATGGACAGAATATATAAAACAGAGATAATAGGTTTAAGCAAATATTTTGAGAGTAGAGAAAGTAAATTTATGTAATGGGTGTATGAGCACGAGATGATGAAACCCCCAACAACATCAAATACAAAAAAAGAAAAGGATTACCTGGAAGGAGTAGAGATTGAGGTAGAAGAATTCAGAAACATAACAGAAGTAGGAAAGAAAATAAAAGACCTGAAAGACAAATACAAGCAGGCAAGAATAAATAATGATATCACCAAATGGAATGAGCATGTATGTGGAAAACACTTCAGGATAGATGTACTGGACCAGATCTACATCGATAAGGAACATACAGTAGAACCTTTAACAGGAGGATACCTAAAAAAAAGAAGACGAGAGAACACTAATAGCGGCATAAGATCAGATACTAAGGACAAACTGGTTCAGGAAGAATATAGAGAAGGAAGAAATCACGGAAAAATGCAGAATGTGTAAGGAAAAAACAGAAACAGTAAACCATATTTTGACAGGATGCGAAACACTGCTACGAATGGGATTATACACAGATAGACATAACACAATTTGCAATATGATTCATATGAAATTATGCCAAAAATACAATTTTGAAACCGATACCGATAAATACTGGCAGCACAAACCAGCCACAATAATAGAAAATGAGGAAGCCATAATCCTATACGACCATACAATACCAACATCTATACCTACACCACATAACCGACCAGACATAATAGTAAGAGAGAAGAGAACACAGAAATGTTATATCATAGAGATTGGAATAAGCAGGGACAATAGAGTAACATTATATGAGAGAGAAAAGGAAGTAAAATATGTAAGACTAAAGTATGACATAAGAAGAATGTGGGGGGTGGAGGAGGTGGAGATTATACCAATTGTTGTTGGAACAACTGGAGTGGTGAAGAAGAGCATGCCCACATACGCAAAAAAGCTACCTAACATCGTAGTCAAAGATGTGGTCATGGAAGTGATAAAGAAAAGCCTAGCAATCTTAAGACTCGTGCTAGGAAGTACCTAGAAATTCTTCATACCTTAGGTCCAAGGTTTGGACCAGGATGAAGGATTAAAACCTCTAAATAGAGAGGAAAAAAAAAAAAAAGAATTTAAATGTTCTGAAGTGTACTATAAGTGTATCTGAAAGTAAGCTTAAACCAGACACATGCTTAACTCATAAAAAATGCTTACCCCTCGGTTTTCAAGACAAAGAATACAATTTGGCCTAAAAAAGAGACCAGAACTTCGATTCATGGTCCACTGAGGTGCTGTGGTGGCATTTTCCTGAAGTGGAAGCTCCTCACCCTTTCTTGGGTTATCGTATGTTCCTCTTCTGCCTCTCTCCGAAATCCTTCTCTTCCGTCTCTCATTGCTAGTCCCCCGAGTAATGAAAGTTCGAGTCAAGTACGTCAAACCCATTCGTTTACGCGGTTGGTCTGGTTTAAAACCAGCCCAATTCCGACGGGTCGGCGTCTTGGGCGAGGCATCCGAACGTTTTAGGCTCACGGTGACCGGAATGAAACTCTGGTGACGGTGGTGTGGAATGGCGGAGTTTGCCCCCTGTTTGGGGAATCTGATGTGAAGCTACCCGGAAAATTGGGGTGTCATTCCTGCACGTATCAAACCCAGGTTTCATGGGTGCCTGTGGGATGAACCGAAAATCCTTTATCCTTAGGTTTAAGATTCAAACCCGGATGAAAACCTCTAAAGGAGACAAATTAAAAAAATATATATATATTATTTAAATGTTCGGAGTGTGACTATGAGTGTAATCAGAAAGAAAACTTAAAAACACATATGTTTGCGTATTAAGTGGGCTTACCACAGCCTACGAGACAAATAATACAATGGTCTGAAGAAGAGATCAGCAACTCCGGTTCATGGTGCACTGAGGCGGTGTGGTGGCATTTTCCGTTTTCCAGAAGCGGATGCTTCTCACCCTTCCTGGGTTATCGGATGCTCCTCTTCCGCGCATCTGCCTCTCCCCTAAATCCTCTTCCGTCTCTCATTTCTAGTCCCCCGAGCAATAAAATTTCGATTACCAGTACGTTAAACTGTTTAGCTTATGCTGTTGGGCTAGTTTAATTAAAACAAGACCAGTTCCGACGGGTCGGCGTCTCGGGCGAGGGATCTAAACAGCTTGGGGTGACCGGGCATTGACGAACGGAATGAGAATTCAGGTGACGCATGCGTGGATGGCGAGTTGTCCCTGCCTTCTGGGGAATCCATGTGAACTCCTCTGATAATATGGGTGCCATTCAACGCACTTCGAGCCCAGGGTCAGGGGTGCTGGGGATGAACAGAAAATCTAATGTTTAGACCCGGTTGAGGGATAAATACCTCCCAAGGAGAGATACGGAAAAAAAATAAAATAAAATTATTTAAATGTTCTGAATGTGACCATGAGTGTAATCAGAAAGGACACTTAGACACATGCTTACGCATCAAAATTATGAAATGGAAATGATTTCAAGGTATAAACCCTGACTCAGCCCCTACCTCATTGCTAGAAAGAGGTGAGGGGGTGGGGCGGATCTCCTCGGAGCACAGCAAACTACCTCTCCAAACAACGGGAGCCGAGAAAGTTCCTACAACAGAATATCAAGAAAGGCAAAGCAAACCTTCCACTAAGTAGGCTGTTAGTTGGATGCAATGCTGACCACAGTCTACTGGATCATCTCGCTCGTCCCTCGCACAAATAACATGCTCCTCAGCACCAAACACGCGCTTACGTTGTCGAGCGGGTTTATCCGGTGTTAGGAAGTACCTGAAAATCCTCTTATGGCATAGACCCCACCCAAGGAGAGATACGGGAAAAAAAGTAAAATAAAATTATTTAAATGTTCTGAGTATGGCTATGAGTGTAATCGCCAGTGATGTAACGGTATCCGGTCGGATATCCTGCCTTTTGGAAAAGCTCCGACTCCGGCGGGATCTTTCTATAAGAAATTTAACATTTTTTCATTAAAAATCTGAACATTTAGTTTTATAAAAATAGTCCATTTATTAGCTTTAAAAATATTTAGCTTTAATTTCATAACTAACTAATAAATAATCGTATATACATAAGTAGCAGTTGTATAATTGGATGATTTTTTATTTTAATTTTTACTGGAAGATATTTTATCAATTGATGTAGATTTTTAATATTTAAAATTTTGTCGATTTCGATATTTATGCGTATTTATATTTGTAAACTTGCTTGCAGTAATTCTTTGTATATAATTATTTAATTATTTAACATATTTTTTCTTTATTCAAAGTAAGTTACTATTTGTAAGTTACTATTCAAGATATTAAGATGTACAGATATTCTTGAAAAATGCCGTAAAAATGTTGACTTAAAAAAGAAAAATGTCATAATTTAAAATTTGCACAAATTACTTTTACACTTCATCGACTTTTTATAAATTTTTGTGAGTAGATATAAATGATCGAATTAGGAAACGTTGATTCAGAGCATTTTTCTGTATACGAAACCGTTTGACATTTGGTCCCAATATGAATTGCCTATTTTGAGTGACTCTCTCTATAAACACCTTCAGCACCTTCAGCATTTATACTGGATAAAAGTTTTAGGTTCATGTCTCCTTAGCTCCTCGTAACCATTTCCAACAATAAAGAGAAGTGGGGATTTTTTCACATCTGGAAGACGGATGAAAATTGTCTATATGGAAAATTCTCATAACTTTTTTTTTTTTTTTTTTTTTTTTTTTTTTTTTTAATCAAATTTTCAGAATTGAACAAGTTACATCTTTTACTTAAAGCATTTTTCTATATACTCAACAGTTTGACCTCTGAGAATGTCTTTATGCTGACTGTTTCAAATTGAACATGTCGTGCCCAGAGGTAAAATAATTGAGTATGTAGGATGATGGGGAAAATAAAGGTTCTGCAAATCTTTAAATTGTATATACTCTGATATTTTCATTTAAAAACCTCGGATGAATATTAAAAAAGTAGAGAAAATTTTCAACCCTCTGAAAGAAATATTAAAGATAAAAAAAAAAAACTAAAGATTTTCTTATGTTTCGATACTGTTTAATGAAAGTCGAATCGTAATACATTTATTGAAGAATTGTAATTCGTTCATTTATATCTACAGAGAAAATTTTATAAAAATTAGATGAATAATAAAAATGGCATATTTTCAATTTAGACATTATTTTTTTTTTTTTTATAACTAATAGATTTATAAAAGTAAAAATTTTTAGGGTTTAATTAATTAATAGAACAAAATATTTTTATTTACTCATTTTTAATGATAGTAATTTATTTCTTTTTAAAGTTATTTGGAGAAGGAATATTAATAGACTAAATATACTACTCGTCAAAATTAACGCACCACTAGCTCATATGACGTTAACAGGTTACTGAAAAGACCAGAACGCTGTGTAACTTTATTATGCAAATAACATAGCATCGGGAACACATTATATAGTAGTAAGATTGGCTTGAGGCCCCAAGAATCCCCTGGGGGCCTGTGAATTGGTCCTGTATGTTATTGATGTGTTTCCTCCAATGTGGAACGTTGTCGCGGTAAAGGGTTTGTGTGTGGATGGTGTTACTCAATAACATGTATAGCCACCTCTGGCATAGATGACGACTTGTCACCGTCGTGGCATGCTCTCAATGAGGTGCCGAATGTCCTTCAAGGAAATCTGATCCCATTGCGACCCACCGCTTGCCCCAGCGGCTGGAGGGTTCCTGGCGGTGGTTGCAGCTGTCGCAACCGCAGTTTCAACGTCCCACAATGATCAATTGGGTTTAGGTCGGAACTGTATGCTGGCCAATCCAATGTCCTGATTTGCACCGTCGTTAGGTATTCGGTAACACATCTTGCCTTGTGTAAGCTTGCGTCGTCATGCACCAAGACGAATCAGCAACCGATGCAGGGGGGTATATGACACGACATACGGGTCAAGGATATCTGCGATGTACCGTGGGGAGGCTAGGGAACCGCCATCTAGGGCGTGCAACTTTGTACGACCCGTTAAAGAAATGCCCCCCCCCTAGACCATGAGAAAATGTCAATACCTCTCGCATATGACACTGCACGTAGCTGAACATCTTTTATCGATTATAACCCTCTTGTTCCGTTATTTTTTTTTCTCGCTCTGTGTAGGCACTTCCCCTGTTGTTAATTTTACTGACACGGTATAGCCGCTCTTTTTGCGCGCATTAGTGGTCCCTGTACACATCCTCTAAAAAGAAATTACATTGCACGTACCTTTCATTAGGTCGTCGATAGACTGAACTGCCGATCGGAGGTGTAAAGACCGACCCTGGACTCATCCGTAAACAGCACATTCGTCCAATCGCCGACGGTCCAATGTATGGTGTTCCCGGGCCAATGCTATTTTCGGCGCCCGTCAAATGCTCTCTGGTGTGTCGTGGGTCACTATGACCCGTCCTTCGTGGCCATTACAAATTGTTCCGCAAAGACGTCGGATAATTGTATTATATCTACGGCTCCCATTACCTCCTGCCGCTTGTATTAGAAAGGTTCCTTACGGCCGCGCATATACGTAGAAAATCCGGAACTTCAACGCCAGTCTTGGTTCGTGGCCTTCCCTGGCCCCGCCACCTTGCGTCAGGGTTGGCAAAAAGCCATGGATTTTTGGCTTTTTGGCTATGGTTAATTTTCTATTTGACCCTTATATGAAAAATTATAAGGGTCAAATAGCCAAAAATCCATGGCTTTTTGGCCAACCCTGGCTTGCGTGCTGCCTGGGTGTAATGGGGTATCGCTGCAACGACCCCCGCGCACTGTTTGGTTTTGCGCCACAATACCAAGACCGTCGAAACCGAGTTCACGGGTACCCATCACTCTCGGCACGGAGGGTGGTAATCTCTGCGTGTTTATCAAGTGTTAGTCGACGCGCAATCCTTTCCATGGTTATAGCCGGTTAAATTTCGCACTGAATGTAACTACGTAAACTCGACATTTCCCACCCCCAACCTCCACCAATCGTTAAAGCTGGAGTTACGTTGCTTTGTCATTACCTTAATTATGCGATTGAAGGACCCTATACCCCCCAACACTATTACAACGCTGTATACTGTGTCCCGGATGTTATGTTATTTACATAATAAAGTTACACATCGTTCTGGTCCTTTCTGCAACCTGTTAATGTCATATGAGCCAATGGTGCGTTAATTTTGACTAGTATATATTATCAAAAGTTTAAAATTAACGAAATGTGATGCAAAAAACATTAGTGTCAGCTTTTTCAGATCAAAGTCGATTTCTTTTCGAGTTGTAGATGCTGCCAGCATGAGAGGTGTTGCCAGCTTGATTAAATATATTAAATTATTTAAATGTTCCGAGTACGGATATTACTGTAATTATAAAAGGGATTTAAAAAACATAATTAAACACGAAAACTCAACTCATGATTAAAATCTACGTCCTAAGGGTTGGACTGGGCATGGGTGCACCCATAGCTTGTCAACAGAGTTCGTAAGACTAATTCATGACTTAATTCTAAGGTTTATTACAGAAAACAAAGAAATACTTTGACACCATTTATTTCACAGAAGATTTAACCTCACAGTCAATGTGTGTAAAAAATGTTTGTAATTGTTTATGATTGCGTGAAGTATAAAAGCGATTGATTAAATTATGACATTCCTCTTTCCTTTGATCGTTTTAATTTTGAATTATATTATTTATTATTATAATGTACAAGTTATGCTTTTCTGTTGTGTTTTAATTCACTTAAAGTTATATCATCTTTATATTAAAAGTAATGTTACTTAATTACCAACATCAAGGGCTAAATAAAAGACTATTGTAAATTATAATAAATATAATATCCTGAAATAAAATAATAAGCATGTTAATCTCCCAATTAAAGATTACAAAGTAAATGAAAGGCATAAGATAGCGATCAGACCAGTACTAGGGGATTTTTGTGAATCCTCTACACCCCCAGCATTAGTATGATGCGCTTAGTCACCATATGTAACTTTTTCTCTTCCTCTCCCTTCATACTCTCATATCATTATATCATATTATATTTCATAATATATATAAATATTTAAAAATTTATTAAATAATTATTATATTATTTTAAATTTTTTATTATTATTTAAATTATATATATATATATATATTATATAATATATATATATATATATATATTATTTTTTTGTAACTTTAAATAAATATTAATTATCTATACTTTAATCCTCTTCTTTCACTATAGTTTCTATCTACTTCAACAAACTCTTATCCTCCCCAGTCCCCCCCCAGAGTTATAAACTAGCTGGCCGTCGTTCGTTGGATCTTTTTGCGGCATCTTCACCTCTAAGACTTGGGGTGCGGACAAAAAGAGGATGCTCCTTTACCTCATGCTGGTACGGCCCAAACTGGACTATAGTGGTTGTGCCCATTTATGGGCATATTTCTGCAGTCGTACCTTTTTCGTCTTCTTTGAACCTTAATTCAAGAACGAGAGCCTGCGGAATATCGACTGAAGATTTGAATCTTCACCAGAAGGTGATCCTGGAAGTGGAGGCGGGGATGATGCGCCTTGCCTCCTGCGGAGAGAACAGATCATGTGCTCGTTGTTCCACCGCATTCAGGTTCCTTTTGTCCTCTGTCATTTGAACGCGTCCCCAACCAGTTCTTCTTACTGGCCGTTGATGGGATTTGTAAATTCTCCATCTTCCATTTTCCTTGTCATCGCGGGATTCTTTCAATTACATTACTTCCTCTGAGAAACATTGGTGTCTCTCCACTCCCGTTGTCTGCTTTTGGAATACATTCCATTAACAAAAGCTGATGCACACCCGCCGACGTTGAGGGTTTCTTTTCTGTCCCATACGGAGGTTTCACGTGGACTCGTCGCTGTCTAACACTGACGGCTCCAAGAACGGATGTGGGAGTAAGAGCTTCGGTTTTTTTTCACCCGACTTAACCATTTTTAGGCATTTTTATTCCTCTTCAGTATTTTTCTGTGCTGAACTGGTTGTGGTGGCTATGGCAGTTGATAGGTTGAGAGGCTTCCCATCAGTGGGTAATACACACTATTCTCCGATTCCACAAGTGCCCTTCAAGCGTTGCTTAACTGATGGATCTTCGAGAAACCCTTTAGCCTCTAGCCATCCAGAGACTCCTCTGCTTGTTGCGTGTGCAGGGGATACTCGATTGACTGCTGTTTGGGTCCCTTCCCAAGTGTGTTCGTTTCGGGAACGAGCAAGCAGACAGGGAAGCCTAGAACATGCAGGCGAACAACATACTGGCAAAGTACAATACCTTCCTTCGACTTGCGAACTGCTGGGACGCCCTTCCTGCTTCCTGATTTTAATATATCCATTCGTCGCGATTTCCTTTCTTGCTGGCAGGCATGCTTGGTAGAGGATGATCGTGGCTCCAAGCTACATACCGTCAAGCCCCTCATTGGCCACTGGTCCATCCTTGCAGGAGAAGTCGGCCTTTTGGAGGTGATCCTGGCTCGTTTTCGAAATAGAACATACCAATTTCACTCATGGTTTTTTTCTCATGTCGCAGGATGGAGACTATCTTGCCCGTTTTGCTGCTGGAGTTGCCGCCTTTCAATTTTTCATATGTTTGTGGGTTGCGATGCCCTTTCTGCCTTCCGACTGGCACAGTTCTTCCCCCAGGTTTTGGCATACTGATCCCTGCCCAGCATCGCCTTGGCACGTACCATCATCTGAAATCTCCTTCGCGAAGTGAGCGCATTTTTGGCTTTCCTGTGTGATTTAAACATCCGCTCTATAGATTGAATTCTCTCAGCGCGATTTTTATGTCGTTTTTGCTAGGAACTTCCCCTGTTGTTGGTTTGATGACAACGGTATAATAGCTGCATTTGCTGTGTGCTGTGGTGGTCCCTGTACAGCAACTCAAAAAAAAAAAAAATCGGATTAGTATAGTTACAAAGTTTATATGCGTTTTGAGAGGGGCAAACCGGGCTTCATGAAAGGGGTGTGAGCCGCATCACTTGTTCGTGATTCGGTACATCACGACCGAGGCACGTGGTTTTGTTTTTATTTTTCTGACTCCTCTGGAGCGCTATTAATAATAGAAACCCCCCAACCGCTTAGCGCGGTTCTCCGGGAACGAAAACTTCATGGGCTCGACACCCATGAGGGGGAACCCCTTTGATTTAATTTTAATACGAGTATACTCATGGAAAATTTTTAATTTGCCCTCAGTTTAATACGGATAAAAAAAGTGTTTATGACACGATGCATTCATTTAAACGCCTATTCTTCCTGGATTGTATTCCTAACATTAACACCTTGATTCCCTCCACTTCACCTGGAAGGCCTCAACCTGACCCACAGCCGATCCCGTCGCTTGGCAGCGCCCGTCGACAATCCAGGTACCAAACGGTTGGGAACCTGGTCGTATCTTTATTTGCTTATTCAAAATGCACAAGCCCCTTCCCTCCCTGGACTGCAGATGAAAACGAGGTGAACAACGATAGGGGAGGCTCCGGAATTCTCATTCATAAGTTTGTCCTCTATTTTTCGGTCAATCTTTGACCTAGACTTATAGACTTCCAGCATGAAATCCATCTATCCATTCGATCTCAGTGTCTGTTTGATACTACTTTGCTCCGCTAACAGTATGAGTTTACTAAGGCCAACTTAACTGGCCTTTATAAGCAGTTTCCCATTCCGGTTGTTATTATAGGAAATTTCAACCTTCGTTACACCCTATGGGGTGACTCCGTCACTTCGCCCAAGGCTAAGATCTTTGTCAATCTCTTAACTCCCTTTTCCCCGGGATGCCTTAACACTCAACTCCCAACCTATGAACTTTTAGGTACACACACCTTCAACTGTATTGATATCTCCTGTTGCTCTCACTCTCTTTACGGATCGCTTCACATGGTCCCTTTTCGACGGTATACCATCGAGTTCTAAAGTCTTCAAACATCTCCGAAGATCCTCTTTGCCAAACGGGACTTTTAAGTTTCATACTCCATTGTGAATGGTTGGAATGCAGAAGTGATCAGTTGATCCAAATGAGCATCCAACTTGTATTGTCCGAAAAAGGGTTTGAAAATTTGAATTATGTGTTAAAGGGGCATGACGATGATATGCTTTTTTCGTCCGAAGAGGTGTAGTTAGATAAGAGAGATTCTCGGGAATGATGGGCGCGTTCGGCGATATGCCGACGCCAGGGTAAGTGATAAATCAAAATAGTTTTGTCTCCAAGGTTTTTATCGCTCCTTTACTGTCTTGTTAGAGGGGGCAGTTTTATGAACAGGTCTCGGATTTGACTCTTCCCCACATTGAGCTTCCATCCAAGGGCGTATACAAGGGAGTCGGATATGCTCGATTTGTGTACGCAGTCAATCAAACGTGTTTCGTGAAACAAACGAAGTTTCAAGAGACAATTCTGCGGTTCAACTAAAGGAACGGGCATTGTCACTAGATAAGAAATTTGGAACTCCAAACCTAGTGACAAAACGCTTGAACGATCGCACAAATGATTTTGCAGACAATGTCAGGGATCAAAGTCTAGAAATACACAGAACGAATGTAGAGGACAAGTGTTACAAACGAAAGTAGGTTGTACATTTTTTGGTGTGTTTGATATTGAACCTTCGACTACGGACAATAATTTGTTTAGTTGTTAGTCGAGGACCGTAACCCGTAGACGGAAATAGGATCGATAGAAATGATAACTATAGAGTCTTTATTGTTAGTGAAAGAATTCGTGAAAATTTTGGCATATTTGAGAAGAAAAGCGTTGTACTGTTGTGCAATTACACATTCTGACATTATTTTTCTTACTCGTGTTGTCTCTCGAGCTCGATGCTCAATCCAATTAACCTTTTTAAGCGTGTAGAATTAAAGATACATGTAAGGAGATTGAACCTGAATTCCTCAGATAGATATTTTCAGAGCAACATAGCAGAGATCTTGATGGATTGATGAAAATAGTCAGATTGATTGTGTTTACTTAAGTATTCCGGTATTGAGAATTCACCACCTCAAATATAAAAATATGAATAAATCTAGTCCGAAGAATAGACGGCACTTTATTCTATGCCTCGATTGTTTTGCCCTGACAGTCATCTATAATAACGAGGGTTGACGATCTCAGAAGAAATCCGAAAATCAAGTGGTGCTCTTTAGACAGAAGCAAGGAGTTGACGGCTTAACATCATTAAGAAATACGAAAGTTACAACAGAAAAAACTTTCCTGCTGCAATACTTCTTAACAAGAAGGTCTAGCGGGTTTCTGTACATCATCTCTTTTAGGAAAAGAAGATTAGATACGACCGTGAATTTGAAATAGTGATAGAGAACAATAATATATATATAGAATATACAATATATATGAAGGAGAAGAAATTATTATCTGAAATGTCTAGATTGATAGGAGTGGACGGTGGGGCCTGTATAGAACATAAAAATGTGAAGAAGGTCACCAATCCTTCCGCCCGACTGCTGAAATGGGCCATGTTAATCTTATAGATCCATAGGTTGAGCCTTAGCAAGTTTTGGAGCCAAATTTCCAAAGGCTTAGTTTTTCTGACAAACTCTCGATGTTGAGAGTTAATACCTCGAGTTATCAAGTCAGGCAGGGTATTTCAATTCCGTTTCTTTAACGAGTGACAAAGATGATAGCGCAGTTAAAATTGTCATCTCTCGATGGAGGAGGAACCATGCTTTTGATATCTTGGATGTACTATGTTTGACAAAAATTGTTTTGTTTTTCGCTACCTCTCCCGCTACCATGCTAGGATCGATTTTTGGGAATCGCGAGAAGATGTGACAGCTTGAAACATTTCCACGCATTTCTGTTAATCCCGTCCTAATATTTTGTGGAAGCACTTAGGAAGAGAGCAAATAAGACTGATAAAAAGCTACGAGACAAGGAAGTGTTTTTCCCCTGGAGAGGATCCACCTTTAGATTGGTGTGCCACCAATAAATACGGGACAGTTTCAGAACCGGTGACGTACACACTGCGAAACCCATAGCAATTGCTTTCAACCTTGCGCGTCAAAACAAGATGTTGAGAGATGAACTTTGCTAGATGACTCAAAGGCGAAGCGTTGAACAAAGATAAGTTTTTTTAGGTTCGTCAGATCAGCTCGCAAGTTAATATATATCCCTTATACATATACAATATATAATAATCGGAATAACAATTTAATTACGCTCGTGATATAAACTAATTTCTTTCTCCCATGTCCGTCTCATCAACAGACGTCCCCTTAAGGTTACGGAAGGAAAAAAAAGAAAGAAGGAAGTCAATGATTTTCCGAATAGGAGAATGAAATAAAATCTTTCGATATTTTGATTCGACCTGAGGTAAGGTCAAAGTCTTGCTAATCTAGGGTAATTATTTTCGGAATGGTAGACGAATACCCAAGACTTTTTTTCCTCATCACAATTTGTACGATGAGAAGTATCCTTGTATGAATGGTACTGTCATTGATTGACTGCTTTTAGTAATCGTGGTGGTCTCGTGTGTCCCATGGAACACAAGTTGAACACTCCATTCAATCCTTTTAGAACAGGGCCAGCTGACATAGAAATGTCTCTCAAAAAGTGCAGGGTGCAATGAGGTGATAGATATAAGAATATATTCACATTGTACATAGTAATGACAGAAGACGAAGAGTACTGAGATCGAAATGAATATTTGTCTTAATATGTTGTTTTACGGCTCCTATGAATAAAAGGAGATACCGCAGCAAAATGATTGTCGCGTACACGGAACTCTATTGATTGAGTAACAAGTTCTGCATTCTTTCGTTGTCCAGAGAAACATAACTATGTATGACTCGATCGCTTCAGTCTCTAAGTAGAATACTCGGAGAAAGAAAGGCTTCGAGATTATCAGCGGACATGACCACAATTTGTTGGTCCTAAAGGAAAGAGCGAAGACGATTAAAGTAAAAGGAACCATACGCGTAGATATGACCTGGCGGTAATCAGGATTGATCATAGGTAGGTGATGGCACTGTTTGTTCTATAGGCTATTCAAGGTTGAAACAGCCGATTCTTAGCTAGAAACCTTTATCAGCATATATTACAGGGCACTGATGAGGGATCCAATAATGTAAAACGACCACTCCGAACTCCTTCGGGATCAACAGAGATTGATGTGTCGAGAAATAGATAAATTTCTTCAGTCCTAATAGTTCACTAAAGTTACACAAATCAGTGGTAGGCCTTATATGAGACCTTGTTATTGCTGGCAGTACGATTATATACTCGTACTAAGGCGCTCGCGTTACTCAAAGCAAATACAGATAATCTTGCAAGGAACGTGCACTCGCACTAATATATATTAGGGATCTTGGTGGATGTTCCATAATGTATATTTGTCACATTTGATTCTAGTTGATTGTGAATTTGCATTTCTTGTGGAATTTATTGTTGATAAGAGGCTTTTCAACTTATTCCATCCAAAGTCCATAATCTTATCCTTCCTGTGTAATACCTCTCAAGAGGACTCAAGCCTGTCTTACTTTAGATATTCTAACCAATCGGGCTTACTTATATTTCTTTGATAGATAACCTAGCTAAACGATACGCGGTAAGAGTGACCAGAGGATCTCAATGATCGAGTTGATAGACGAGTTATTAGGAGAAGCTTGGAATGAGGTGTTTTGCTAGAGAGGTAGCAGTATGGTATGTTTTCATGAATACAAGCTCACTAGTAGCGGGTGTTAATACTACTGCTAAGGTATATTATCCCTTGAGTAGATACATATACTGAATACAATGAGATTATAGTTAGTGTAACTAGTCTGCTGTTTTTTTTCAATAGTCTAATATTGATAGAGTGGCCCGTGATGAAAAAGTGAGAGCAATAGTATATAAAAAGAATTTCAGACTAGGGCCAGAAAAGGTCTATTACCCAAAGCTCCAAGCTTAAGTTCTGAAATGGAAATCACTCCGCCTATCCCAACAATCGATCATTAATTAATCGGATGATACGCTCTCTATGGACATAAACGTGTCTAGTACCTAACCGAAGGTCTCGCATAGTCCCATCTCTGCGAATTTAATCAAGGTAAGGGGTTGGTTATGGTTCTTTCATATTTTTTGACGGAGCATCTCCCCGATTAATTCGTTCATAAGCGCCCACAGATTAAGTAACTTGTCAGCCATACATAATACTATACTTTTTAACGAAATGGACTAATGTGCTGAATAGAGCTTAGCTTTTAATCCGCAAAAATCTCCAAATCCAAAGAAGGGTATCTCGACCACGAGATCACTCGTTATAGGTTTCTAGTAATAACTAATACTCTGTGCACAGCCAGTTCACACTTTATTATCTTTGGATAGTCAGACTAGGTAGGATGGTATCGTTTTGTTCGTTCTTATCTGATAGAATTTGTTATTATTGTATCTTTGAATTATAGGTAATATAGTTCACAGTGATCCGATAGTTTTTTAAGGAATCAAGGGTTATGAGGGCAGCAATAAGTTCTCTATAGTATTGGGAATTACTCAATCCATATAGTATAAGAGAGCAGATTACTATTGAGTATATTATACTCTGATTTCTGTTACTATAGGTGCTTGCTATTATGGTTATTGTAGGTGCGCATATAACTATGTTTTGCTTATGGCTCGCTAGATGCTCTCAGTATTATTCACATAAAGCCAAATGATTAACATCATTGCTATTATTCCTTTGGCTTATCAGCAATTTTCGTTTTGACGAGAATGCTCCGTCTGTTTCTGATTAGTGGTTTTTTCCGTTCTGGGAAATCAGAGAGCGGCACTACGAAATGTTTCGTGCTATCTCTTTCTCACAATTGGGATATAAGCAAGAATATACTATTAAAATTAAGTGTAATTTCTAGAACGCCGGGGCGGTATCTTGGCCAATTTTGGCTTTATGATGTGAAATACAAAGTGGCACAAGCAGTTTATATGTGCGTACCAATCTGTACCTTATATTTTGGGAGTCTTTACAGGTTGTGTTTTATGTACAAAACGCATAAATGTATAGTCTTGTAGTCTCGGACTCGGGTCGTTCCAGAGTCCATGTAGACAAGTCATGGAAAAAAGCGTCACCATTCCTTACTATTCCTGACTGCATATGCACACGGAGTATATAATGGTATAGGCACATTTAGCGACAGCTGTAACACGTTAGTACCTCATCGCCTGAGATTGATATATTACGAATAGTAGATCCTCCAATTGAATTGTGATTGATTGAAGGGTAATCAGAAATAAGAGGAACGTAGTTTCTGTGGTGTTAAGAGAGCCACTGAGACACTTATTGATATTGTTTAGAAATAATTGACTCCGTCTGATCAGAAGGTATATTCTGCTCGTGTCTTCCCTGTTGTATGATCCCTAACGATTTGAGCAAATAATGAAAATGAATAGATTTTAGGATGTGAGAATTGATAAGTTGTATTTGTCTGTAGTAAAGGTGCGTAAATATCTCCTCAGTCATTGATATGAAATTTTGGATCTAGAAAATATAAGTGGTCATCTTAAAATTCATATAATAAAACTGTCGAGATTTTTGTTCCTTTGTCGCCAGCTGTCAACCTCTCTTAAATATTAAATTGAGGCAGTAGAGTTTATTCTTACTCTTAATAATAGAGTGCTTGAATTCAACTTTGTTAGCCTGATCTATATTCCTACTTGGTAATGAGGTCAACCTCCGAGCTCCTTAGTGAGGTCTATATAATATAAATAACTACTATTTAAAAGTGTAAGGATTATGGGACTGTTCGTCAAAGTTAGCTTACCCCTGTCCTAGAGGCGGAGTATGAGTCTTCAAGATCTATTAGGATAATAGATATCATAATAAATTTGTAAGGCCATTGTTCCTAATAATAATTCGTTCTTTTTATATTAATGGACATAGGCTCTTAATCTTTATAGTTCTGCATCCGTAACCCGTACATAAATTGCTTTTCAATGTTGAATCTCTGAGTGAGTGCATTATCCTCCTTATTAAATGGGACTTGATGATTACTTGCAAAGTTGTATAACAGCTTTGTGACAAGTCCTCCCCAAACACTAATTGTGTGAGACTCTCGATGACAGGAGTGTAAGCGAAAGGAAAGTGCTTGTCCCTTTCCTCGCCTTCTGAAAAATTATACTACTCCGCATTTTAGGGCTGGGATCTTCATGGCAAATAGGCTGCGATAGGGATTAAAAGACTTGTGTATTCGCTGTTACCTTAACTAGCTTTGGTTTGTGGGTCGTCGCGATATTGGTGTGGAAGGCTTTTCATACTCACATTATCACAGATCAAGGTAGTACTGGCAGTTTCTATGAAGATTTTTGATCAGACCTTGCTCATTATATTATTCCATCCCTTCTCGTCACATGCTTAACAGTGCAGAGACTTGAGCCACTTTTTATGTTGGTTAAGCATTCTCAAGTAGGCTGGAGATCTTATTCAATTTCTAAGTGTATAATGAAGTCGAAATTAGGATCTGATAACTTTTGCTTGGTTCACTCTTCTCCTGTAGTGACCCACCTCTATTTAATTTGAGGTATTTATCTCTGCCCTCTCCCTAGGATGCCTTCTATCGTGTAGCTTAATAGTCCAGCTCTGTTATATAATATTTTACGAGTGTGTCACTCTTTGATCTAGATAAATATCTTGCGTCCTTTTTTAGATAATTATCATCCAACCGGGTTCCTCTTGATAAATCTTCATCACTATAACAATTAAACATTATGAAGCTTAAAATGAGTTATCTCCTTAGACAATTACATTTACTTCTATTATTATAGCTAGTGAATAATAAAAAATGTTAATAATGTTCAGACAATAATGAAAGATTTAAGCTCTTATTTCTTATAACACACTCCTCTATTTTTCACATATACAAAACTTACACGCAAAGGGAACTCAGTACTTCACCCTGTTAAATGTGCTTATTCTATTAAATTCTAGTCTTTATTTTATTTCTATCTAGTCAATGGTAATTATAAGACGCTCAGGTATTCTTTTCATTTGAAAAGTGACATCATCTCTGTGACCTTTTAAAAGTCTTATCAATATCGTTACAAATATAATCTCATCATGTTGATAACAATATATATTACTATTATTTATAATATGTGAATAATAGTTGAGTGTATATTAAGAATATTTATCACACCCATTCTGATGACTATTCAGTATAGCAGCTATCTATATAGAATGGGCCTGGAAACTAAATAGCTGACTTAGTGTATATAAGTAATTGGAAGTGCAAAAGTATATTATCTAGCTCCTTTTAAAGGTTAAATTCAATTGTTATAACTTGATTAATATATACATATATGGAAAAATACATAATTTAAGAAGACACAGGTTCAGGAGTCTCCAAATCAGCAAAAAATTTGTAATCAGTCTCCACGATAATCATTATCAATAGCTGCATTGTGTCACATATCACACGATGCGCTCTGGAATGAACTCGCCACTGAGTGAATCAGAAGAGAGAAGTAACGCAAATAATATTTCAGTATAATATTTTATATTTAAGTCTTTATTACAGAAGTTTATCTTTAAACTTGAATAATGTTTTTTTGTGCCACCCGTGCACGGGTAATATTTGCCTATGATCTCTATCGAGCGCAGAGAATGGTCTACGATAAATTCTCTTGCGGCCACATGAATCTAACATCAAGTCATATGCGCAGTGAAGACAACTACGCCAAGTCACTAGCGTGGATATGAATCATGATACTGCTCGCTACTATTAATATAGGTCTAGTTTGCGTATGAGTTTTGAGCTGCGCACACGTGATTCAGCACTTGTCGATAGAGTCCATTTGACGGGCGGAGTATTGAAAACAATTTCTCTCAAAGTCTATATTGTCGACGTAATAAGTTGGATTTGTCGTCGATACTCTGTGAATGCAATTATCATAAGTCTCTGCGCTCGTATGGGATATGTCAGAGATACTCTCAATGTTCTCAAGTGGTTTGCTGTAACAATATAATGACTTAGTCGACACTTGTGTATTATATGCTCTATAAACACTACAATAGTTAATATAAGCGCCTGCGTGCAGACATAAACGCTAAGTGCACAAGTCTCATAGTGCGCAACGGAGTAAAGTAAGTAGTACTGTTCTGCCACTATTATAGTAGACCTCTTTTAAAGTCAATGCGCATTCTGCTGAATACTAGGCTAGCTAATTAGTCAATTTCGCACGTTTAAGATGATATAGCGCACACGTGAAAGACATAACTAAATTCGGAATTGCGCACGAGATAAGCTTTTATAGTGGCACACACGTGTGATGCGCACGGTATAAGTTGAAGATTCTGCGCAACGAACGATGCTGTATGAGACCGGTTGTTATTTTTAACATAGTCAGTCTTGTCGCTTTTCGTTATGAAGCAAAACACAAAGTCAATTGGTCACATATGAGATTGAAATGTGCTGTGCTACACGTTAAAAAGTCATGTACTCACATACGTTTCTCACTGCATTGTATGTAATGATGCATAGAGCCAATAATTGAACTGTCTCGCAACTGGTTTGTATAAAAGTCAATTTGCTGTATGGATACTTGAGGTTTGATAAATTATTGTTTCAAGGTGAGTATTAGAAGTATGTGTAGCACCGTGAAGCAACTTGCAAGAGTCACTGTGGTTTCTCGCACCTTTATGCTTTACTCTCATAGGGTCAATTTGTCGCTCTGTATAAGTGATGAACATGTCGCAGGTGTGAATAATCATATAATAGTCGTGCTTCCTCTTCTAATATGAAGGGCGTACGAGGCGTTAAAGATTTTAAGCAGCGGGCGAGTGTGGTGAGAAATCAAAGTGCGTCCTGCTTATCTTAAAAATAGATGTAC
Organism: Trachelipus rathkii; assembly: GCA_015478945.1. Taxonomy (NCBI): domain Eukaryota; kingdom Metazoa; phylum Arthropoda; class Malacostraca; order Isopoda; family Trachelipodidae; genus Trachelipus; species Trachelipus rathkii. The sequence goes on along the minus strand of JABUQX010049446.1, from coordinate 80,230 downwards.
TGCGCACGTTTAAATTTGAAAGCAAAACAGCGCAGGGTGTATATTTGAAAACTAAATGGCGCGATTTTGCTCTCATAATGTAACTGTCGCACAATTTAAGTGAACCAGCTGCAGGTGTAAACACACAATGTGCGTTCAACCTTTCTGTAATCTGAACGGCGTCACTGTTTAGAAGTGATACTAGCCCAGGTTGTGGAACAAAATAGCGCACTGCCTTAAATATGAACTGTGCAGCCTGTTTTAAATTGTGAAACAATTCAGCGCATTATGGTGTGAATAACAAATGCGCAATTTTATTGAATAAATGAACTGCGCTTACGATATCCTTAAATGATACAGCCTTAGCAGAGCTGTTGGAAAACATTATGCCGACCTCGCATGAATTGCTGCTTATTTAAATGTGAACAGCGCATGGTGTGAAATACAAATGTGTGCTACCTCTTGAGAATGATAACTGCGCACTCTTGTTTTAAATAAATATTTGAACAACGTTCATGATGTGTGAAAAACAAATGCGCACTCTTGATATGAACTGCGCACATTTAAAGTAATACAGGCGCAGGTGTGAAAACAATATGCGCACATCTTGAAATGAAACTGCTGCACGTTTAATATTGATACAGCTGAACAGAGTGTTGAAAAACAAATGCTTGCTCAATTTGTAATATCAATCTGTGCGCTGGTTCAATTGGAAGTTGAAACAGGCGCAGGTATGAAGGTAAACAACTTATGCAGCTAACATTGGAGATATTTATTAGGTTGCGGGAGCACTGTGGTGTTTAGAGGGTGGCGAAATAAAATTCGTCGACTCTCTCTCTGCACTCTCGGACGTCACCGACATCGTTTCGCAGTATCTGTCACTCCTCGATTTTCGGCATCGCGCGTGACCTCTCTCAGTAAACTGCGCTCGCTCCTTCAACTCTCGCACTGCCACCGCCCGTTTATTGCGCACTAGTCGTATCGTGGCCTCAAGTACGATGATTACGTGAACATTACCGTTCCTGCACATAGTACCGTGCACCGCACTCGTTTTCGTCAACGCATAACTCAAGTTTTAAACATGTACCGTCACGTCCGTGTTACCGCACTCGCAACTCTCATCGTATTATCGCTTACGCCACCATGAACACTGACCGCACTTCGTTTTACGCACGTGCCGGAACTGATTATCACGCAACTCGTATTCTCCGCAACAGCACCGCACTTTGCACGTTTTCGCATGTCAATTCACAATAGAATAAACCGTTCCGCTCACAGCACTCGCCATTCCGCCATACTGTTTTCTGTCATCGCTCTAACCAGAACTGCATCCGTGCACCAAATTCAATTTTTTGCTGCGGCTTTGAATCATCTCTTATGCGTTTACAACTTTAACACATTGTCTACATAAAGTATTGCATTTAAGGCAATGGCTAATATGCCAAAACACCTTCGCATCTGTCACTCAATTATAACGATTTTATTAAATGCTCAATTTATTTGCAATAAATGTTGGTTACCTAGGTCGTTGTTGTTATTGTGGAGTAAGTTAGCTTCTCAGGTGTGTTTATTATACGAAATGAGATATAATAGTGCACATAACGTTTATAAAAAAATAATATATATTATTGTTATAGTAACCCGTTCAAAGGCATTTCTGCTTAATCAGATTATCTAAATATCAACTATTGTTGACTATTTATATTTATCTAATACTTCATAATTCTCTATCAAACTCTTCATGAAGTTATATTCAAACATTATTATTATGTTACATATTTTATTAGATCATGTTTATGTAAAATTACAGGCTGTGATGGGCCAGTTATAAATAGCATGTAAATATATTATATTATATATCATTATATTAACTATAATACTAGTATATTAGTGTCTAGATAATTATTAGGTATTTTATTATTTAGTTTTTTATGCATTTTTTTTTAGTAGTGATGATATTTTGATTGATGATATTTTTTGTGCAGTTGAAGGTATTTGTTATTTATTTATATTTAGTAATATTTTGGAACCTAGGTATAGTAGTAATTAGGATTATATGGTTTTTGGTCTGGGGATAGGTATGACTTGGATCCATATATTATTCTCGGTTTTTATGATTTTTGCTGTAACTATATAATACCTAGGATCATTATTATAATGCATCTTTAAAATTATGAGTGTAAGATTTTTTCGGTTGTCTGCCAGGAAACAAAAATAGCTCGAGGGATTTTTAAGTCTCCTAGATTACTAAAGGCAAATATTAATTTATCATAGCATTTTGTGCAAAATAACTTGATAAAGAATTTTAAACGTCAGGAGAAAAAGAGTATATTTTATAATAACTGTAGGTCTCGAAATTAGCTGCCCTAACAACAAAGAAATATTGTTTTGTTATGTTATATTATTTTTTCTATATTTATAGCAAAAAAACTTGATTCCTATTATGTGTGCCGAAATTTCATTCTTTTAAAAAATGATGCAAATGTATTAATAATTATAATATCTATAGTGGGCGACGAGTATACAGGCTGATTATATGAGTTTATAAACGAATTTTTACCTCTCTCAAATGAATAACTTCATATTTTTGGCTAGATCATTCTTAAAGATATTATATTTTTGGCTTCAAGATCTTATTGTCTTTGCAAGTCATTACCTATTACTATATTAATCATAATATGTTATCCTCTTCCTATTGTCTTGATTTAATATGCATCCCCTTTAAATATCATTATATTTTTGATGTGTTATACTTATTCATTATCCCTTTTTCCATCCATATATAAGTCATTTTCCTTTCATACACACGAAGGTTCTCTCAAAAATTAATATATATATTGATATGGTTGATTTTTTTGTCTTCTTTTGTTTTATTTTTCATTTTATTCTCTCTAATTTTGTCGGTTTCTTTTGTATTTTGTTTGTATTTTGTTATCATTAATATAACGATGTTTATTATTAACACAATCATTTAGCCGAACTTAACTGATCTTTCCTATCAATTTAGGATGTTTTTTTTTTTAGAAAGGTTTTCAATGGCGTTATGTGTTGTAATTTGTATAGGTCGAAGTGAATTTTTGTGATTTTACCTCAAAAGTGTGTTTTTTCATTAATACATACCTAATTTAGTTGCAACAGAGCCCCTTACTATTTCAGAGGAATAATTAGTGTGGATAAGCTTAATTCTCCCCCAAAGTGTTACCATATGTATACACATAATTTTTACTCGTATTATAATGGCGCTAGAATAGAGGCTCATTGAAATGATGGGAGATTAATATTCTAAGAGACCTAGAGTTATTTATATAGTGGACTAAGGAGTTATTTACCTAGTAGAGATAGTGATGCTGGTAGGTATAGGATAGCTAGTTATAGTAAGTACTATAATGATGCTTAATGTCACACTTATGTATGTAGGTGAGGCTATAGAGTGCGTCTTTGGTTAGAGTGTTACGTGATATGGTCGTTCCTTCGGTCAATTATGCGCTATGGGTTTAGCTAATATAATCATATAAAGTATATTATATATATATATGCTGAAGTTGCACTTTCAACGACAAAAATTCACGAAAAACCATTATCTTATTGAAAGACAAGCCCTACAAAGAATGGGGTTTATTGATTGTGGAATAGCTACATACAGTTAGAATTATTACATTACATTGTTGGAAAATCGTAGGGTTTAGCTAATAATTTTATGTGTTTTGCGTAATATACTACGACTTCACACAATATGGACTGAATAGCGGGTATATATTACTTTTTACCTTATAATACTTTTAAAGTATCGGATAAGCTATTAAGTCCACGGCGTGGAATTTTATGCCCAGTGATCTTTGGAATGGCGTGGCCTCTGATGAATGTATAAGATGTTTTAGTTATCAGCGATTAATGTGACAGCGAAATTTACTGTTTTAGATTCTCAAATTAAGTTTCTTTATTGTTGAATAAAGTTTTACTGAGTAATATTATATTATTATCAATTATATTTGTTAAGGAGACTATAAATTGTGGTAAAGGTGATTTTTTTAAATCTACGGCTCAAATCATAGAAGTAGGGTCTCGCGCTGTAGCTCGGAGAGACGCAGAGGTGATTGGACGTTGTCCAATACTCCCGTAGAGTGTGGATGGGAAGAGAGGGGGCGGCTCTGCACCGAATATTAGCCTCATAATGATACATAGGGATTCTTCGAGAGACCCTATATCTGCGAGGAGTGGGCCTCCGTGGAATATTTGTCTTCACTAAAGCACGTCTATCTTCCGCCGGCGATTAGAATACAGCGCCGGGAGAGACCTCTCGTGATCTTGCGACCATAATGTGCTTTTGTGGGCTTGAGTGTATTTTATACCCTCTGCTATTGGTATAATATTCACTTGTAGTTAAATAAAAAAAAAATTGAATTTATAAAACTTGCCCCGGTTTTATGAGTCGCTAAAACTAGTAATACAGGTTCCTTAATATTATTTCATTCAATTCTAAAACTCCTAACACAGTTACGTTCTGGGAGATGGTATTAAAGCAACTGATACTATGTGTAAATGAGACAGAAATAAAATATAGTACTCATAATTAAATATTTACTGTTCCTCCATCTTTTAAAACATCAAAAACTATATATTTATGTTAATATCTAATATTTATTTATATATAATAAAATTATTATTATATACTGTATTTATTTAATATTAATATTATATTATTATTATTTATATATATATATATATTATTACATAATATTATATAATTATTTAATTTAGTATTATGTTATATATATATATTTTATTTATATATATTATTATTTATTATATATATATTTAATATATTATATTTATATATTATTTTTATTATCTCCATATTCTTATCTTATTATATGGATGGATTGATAGTATTATCGCTCTAATCAAACAAGCTTTTTTTAGAAGTTATATATATTTATAAGACTATTATGTCTAATAATATTATTTTTTCGGATTTATTATTAAAGGTTCAGATGCTTATCCTTAGTTATGATTATTTTACTATAAATTTAGTTAATAATAGTAATTTATTAAGAGCTATGAATTTTCAATAGCGTGTATGAGGTGGTAGAGTAGTATCTGATAATATGGATAGTTGTATAGATAAGATATCTACTTTTTCTGACTTCCAGTCTATTCTGACATTCTAATGACATATTTTTGTCGTAAAGCATAATTTAAATCTTTTGCTCAAATAGTATTTTGGTATCTCCAATTCTCTATCTTTATAATGTTACTCCTATATTTTACCCATTATTTACTTTGCAAAGCAGTAACAGTATGTTGTATCTCTATTTAGAGCCAGATAATTGCTTTATTCTTAAAATTGACATAGAAAAATATTTATGGTAACTTTTTTTAGTCAAATATAAAATATTTCTTATGTGGGACTTTTCTGTGTATTGTGTGCTTCGTCTAATAATTGTAAAGTAGTTGAGTTTGTCAATGATACACATTCTTTGAGAAATAGGGTAGTGTGTTTCCAACGATTAGCATCCCTATACCCAACTTGTGTACATTAATAGTTTAAATTATATAACTTGACTAATTTACTGCACGTTGGTAGTAAAATGCACCCCTTAATAACAAATAAACTGTAAAAAGTGAATTCAACTATCCACCTATAAGCTTCAATTATGTTCATTTGATTCGACTGGTGACGCGGTAAGATAGACCTTACGTTTGATTCAGCCAGCAATAAATAATTGATGTTCTTTTCCTAACAGTGCTTCAGTATCGAAATATAAGTTTTTTTCAATTCAATCTAGCTTTTAGTGTACTAGTGTAAGGTTAACATATACTTCTCTCATCCTGCATCTCATATCCATATACCGCTGACGTACCTCTGCATACATACACACGCCTCTCTCCAGTTTGAAACATCTACTCATATTTTATCAAACTTTTTGTCATTCATCCGTTTTTTCATAATACATTGCCTAATTTAACATTAAATTCGATTGACGCACTGCAGTCGTAACCAAATTATAAGACTTCTTAAACGATATTCACGAACATCTAAAAGGTAATTATTAACGCCGCAGATTCACAAAATGGGTATTCACAATGCCACTCTGATAATGTGTATAATTATCGTGCTCAGTATAAGATCCTTTATTTTTGCATAGAGATTTCTTTGATGCGACTTACTTTTACTCCAACATTTATTTAAATTCCTCTTTACTCTCCTTTTTATCACATTTCAATAAATAGAACATTCTTATCTTCTTTTACATAATATTTAACCTCCAATAAAACTAATATTATATAAATACTGCCATTTAATCATTTAAATCATAATTACCCAATTTGAACATATTTCGACCAATAATAAATTGAAATTATGAATACTATTTTGATTATTATTTTGATTATACAGCAATACTCACAAGATTATATATCTTTTTATATAAAGTTAATATACTTTACTAATAAGTCCAGTTATTACTTTGTCAAGGAATTTTACTCAAAGTATTGTAAGCAATTTTATAGTATGTTTCATCAGTGATTTGCTTAGTCTCGCTGATATAATAGATAATATGAGTATTCTGGGTTCTCCAGTTAGATACTCTCTTTTAAATATGTTGTCAAAATTGAGATAGTATTGAAAACTGTTCCTTCCTAATAATATCCTGACTTATTGTTTATATATAATTAATATTAAGATATAGTAATTAAATTATTTATATGTTACTTTATAATATAAATTTATTATATATATATATACCATATATTATATATCTACTTTATATTATATTCTACGTATATATATTATTATTATATTTATATATATTATTATTTTATTTATTATAATAATATATATTAATTGTCATGCGTTATCCCAACTTCAGCACGTCATATGTATCTTTAATAAATCTATTTTTACCAGTAAATAATCGGAATATACATTTTTGAATCACGTCCGTAACCACTTAAATTGAGTTACTTAGAAACACTATTTAATACAAAAATTTTATTAAAATAAGGGCTCTTTTCCTATCAAAAAATGTATTAAATATAACAATTTAATATTAGTGAATCTTAAAATATACTATAATATTACTAATACAATTAGATAGTGTAAGTAAATTTTTAAACTTCTATTATTTAATTCAACGTATACCTCTTGACTCGTTTGTCCCTTTTAAATAATGCCCGCGTGTATTAAACTAAATGATACCAATAAGGGTTTTTATATACCGCTTAATCGATGTGCAGGAGTTACGGGGTCTCTCGGTGATTTCCGGGGAACTACGGTTGGTATTGTTGAATATCTTCCCCCCTCCAGGGAGAGTGGTCTCGGAACCCCCGCTCTTTGCTACTATTATTTGACGGTTGTCGCGGGGGCTTCCTCCGCGCCCTTCCCTACGGGAGTATGGAAAACATCCCCCACCTCACGCTATGTTTCCCGTATTGTTTCTTTTATGCCGTGAAAATATTTGCGTAATTTTATATTATTAATATATTTAATATATATATATTATATAATATTATTATATTAGATATATACATATATATTATAGTATTATATATATATATATATATATTATATTATTATATTTATATATATTATATTATTATAAGTATTATAATTGTCACTGAAACGAGACTTTGCGTATTCAGACTCCAACTGTGTATAACAATGAACTGTTTTATAGCCAGATTGGACCAAAATCTTTTTTGATAGAATTTTTCATTTAACACAACATATATTTAATTGTTTAATTACATCATTCTATTACATTAATTTAATATACTTAAATAATAATCTATTTTCATAAGCTGAATTTATTTTTCAACTTTGTTTGGGAAAATGTTATTACTTTTTTACTGTAGCATTATATTCTTTTAATCGAATAACATAATTGCGTCGCACTAATGGAAAAACCGGCGGCCCTTGGCTACTTATATATATATTAATATCTTATTATTATATTATATTTATTATATTATTATATAATATATATATATCATACTATTTTATATTATTTATATATATATAATCTAATTTATAATTATATTATTATTATTTATCTTATATATATACCAGATTTATTATCTAATATATTTTATTTTTATATATATACTTTATTATTATATATATTATTTAACTTATTATATTTTATTATATATGTATTAATATATATATAATATTATATACGTGTGTAATATATTATTATTAACTCGATATATATATAATTATATATATTTATATTATATATATTATTATATTATATATATTTTTTAATAATCTGTTATATATATCCGAAATTCATATAATTTTATTTTTAGAAGGGTAATATATTACATAATTTATTAGAATATGAAATTTTGCGATATACAAAAAAAGTTTGGTAGTATATATATTTATTACATTTAGTAAGTTATGTTAATATTTAAATTTTAATCATATATTATATGTGGGTATATTTATAAAAAAAAATATTATATTATCTAATATAATATGATGTATTATAAATAAGATTTCATAGTAGAAAAAAATAATTGTTATTAGTTTAGTTTAGATTAGTTTAATATTTATGTTATTGTGGATTACTAACACGTAGAAATGTTGAAGTGCTTATAATTATACATTTAAATTTGTATCTCATTAGATTCTTGCAGTTGAGGGGCCACCCAAAGGAGAAAATGTATATTTATGTAATACTGATGAAGATCGATACTTCTCTTCTAAAAAGCAAACGATATTCTAGAAGAACATCGTGCTCGTATGATAATTTGGCTCATATGAGAATGAACTTTTGTATCTCTTTGTTGTCTTATCTAAATATGTTAATGTAAATGTGTATTCTTTAATATATTCATTAACATATTTTTATGTTAGGATGATTTTCTGCCTTATCTGATCTGCTTATCTAGGAATTGGCCTATTTATATATATATATTTATAAATATTATTTATTATTTTTTATAGTGTAAAATTTATTTTCATCGTAATTATTATATATTATATACTATTTATATATAATATTATTTATATAATATTTATATATTAAATATTACTGATCGTTATATATATTACTTATTCTATATTATAGTAATTAATTATTATAAATTGTATTATATAATATATTATATAATATTTAATTATATATAAATATTAATACTCATATATTATATATATTATACTATATAATTTATATTTTATATTAATTTATTATATATATTATATATCATATACTAATTATATTATATACTATTAATATTATCACCTTATCTATCTCCGTTCTTCTTTTAGGATTGAGGTAGTAAGATTATCACTTTAATACTTTTTATTATTATACTGGATATCACTTTATACGAGATGAATATTTAGGTCCTTTCTATGCAAGCGCTTAACAATATAATTTTTTAAGGGGTCATATATTTAAATCTATTCATAATACAGAAAAAATCATCATAACCATATCTAAATAAAATATTTATAATTATATAGTTTTATACTCATTAACCTATAAATATATAAATATATATAAAAGTTCTCTAGAGTATGTGAGTCTAGTATGGCAGTTTTATGGTTATTTTATATAGGTATAGCTAATATATTATATTTCGAAGATATTATATGACAATTAATATATATTGATTATATAAGTTGTTACTTTTAAGAGAAAGTTTGAATAATAAGTCTGAAAAAATAATATATAATAATAATAATAATAATATATAATAATAAATAATCAATAATTAATACACTTATAATTAATAAATATAATAATATTACCCTCGAGAGAAAATTAAAGCATTTCTCGGAGAACGTATCGAAATGTTACTATAAATCCTATCGAAAAGTTATCGATCATAATATACGTAAGAATAGATTTTCATTTGTGCATTCCCTATTTGTTGGAACAAAAATTGTGCCATTTTAAAATTTTGAGGTTTTTGCCTTTAGTTACTCCATTTTTTTCATTTTTTGTTTTTTTTTTTCATAGAACATTAGAAGATTATTTCTGTAATGTATAAATTAAATCCTTCACTTTAACTATCATGACTATGACTGAATTCGTACGGTATACCATTTTTAAGCATTTAAGAAGTTGCCTTTATTTAATCTAGGGCCCTATTGTGTTTGAATACTCAGGCCTTTAGCTTTTCTCTCGATTACTTTAGCCCTTATCGTAGTTCTGATATGTTGATATCAAATAAAAAAAAATTTAACTGGCAGATTAGATAGTGATTTCATTGCTATCTCTCCAATTTTCCATGTTTACCCAAATGTAACGGCATAACTTTTCTCAGTACTTGTTTATCCTTAATATGCATAATGCAGATCGGTACTTTTTTATATTTCCGTTACCGATATAGTATAGTTTACTACTTGATTTTCAATAAAAATCTTAATAACCCAGAATATAAAACTCTAAATGTCATCGAATCGTCAGAGTTATAAAGCAAGAGAAAACTGGTTGCAACTGGCATATAACTGAAATCTATAGCCAGCTTATTATTATATTACAAAATAATAATAGGTAGCCTAAATAAGAATAAAGGTAAAGTAGTGCAGAGGGGTGTCACCCTGATTTTTATGAAAAATCACAGTTTGTTATAGTCGCTAAAAGTAAAGAGTTGTCCCCATTGGTGATCCGAAATAGTACAGATTTGTTTTCACTGTGCAGTCACAGTACAGCCTCTACAAATTTGCTTACAAAATTTTCCTCCAAAATTATAGTTTATTATTTATCTATTAGTATGATCCTTTTTTCTTTTTAATATATTAGATTTATTGCCATACTCTAAAAACAATACAGTAAAGAAGCTAAATAAAATAATATGAAATGATTCTAGCCCTAATAAACTAGATAATAATAAAAATGCCGTACTCCAATAAGCTTTTAAATCTCTTCCCCATAGGATTTTCTTATATAAAAAAACAAAATGGTGCCGCGCCTCCAATGCTCGTTTTAGGCGCCATCATCAGTTCAGGGTTATAAGTTTGTTTGTGAAGTCCACGCTTACATAGATTTTCTTTGTGTTAAATATTTTCTTATACCTAGCAAAATATTATCATGGACTGAACTAACTGAGGAGGGCCTGAAATGACGACCTACTTAGTATTTGTTATTTACACAAAAATGAAAAGTCTTACTTGGTCCAGTTGTTATAGATCTTGAAATGAGAGCTGTAATCTTTTTTTTCTAAAGAGAGTGAACAATTTTTGTTTAAACTATTCTTCATTATTATATTTTTAGCAGTCTATTGTGATTTTCATTAAAATCGGGGTCGACACCTCTCTCAATATACTCTATTAAAACTAACCATATAAATTATAAGTGTATGTTAGTCCAATGGCAGATTTTGCTCAAAATCTTACAATATAAATTGCATTAATATAAATTTTATTTTTATTTTTTTAGGTGTTTTTGCTTATACATTTTTTTTGTAGTTGACACTCTGCATAGCTTTGGAATGCTATAAAATTGGAATAAAAGGAAATAAAAGGCAAAGCCTAATATATTAATTATTATTAAAATTTATATTATTTATATATATATATAAATAATAATAATTTATATATATAGTTACTTTTCATAATAATTATATATAATAGTATATAATATAATATTATAATAATAATACCTCTCAATTATTATATTTGGTATATATATAGTAGCGCAGAGGGGTGTCAACCCAATTTTTATGAAAAACCCATCACTTGTAGCATTATACTCTAAATAAAATAATAAATGAAGAAAGTGAAAACAAAATCTGTGGTCTTGTTTATGAAAAAAAGTATACGACTCTGCTCAAAGTCATATGGAGTTTTTCCCAATAGGATCTTCTCTGTATACTAAAAAAAAATTTAAAAATCACGAGAGGTCTCTATCTCACCTTTCTGTGATAAACCCGATAATAGCAGCTCTTAAACAAACAAAATGATTGTAAGCTTTAGTGGAAACTAAGTTACAGCCTCTCACAAGATTTAAAATTTTCCCATTTAGCTTTCTTATAAAAAAAATTAGTGTGGGCCTCATGCTCGTTTTTAGGGCACACCCTTAGTTCAGGTTATTGATAAAATGTAGTCAATCCTATTTATATGGTTTTTTTTGTAATAGCGACTCTAACAAAACTATATCATAACGATGAACAGAGGGCTGAAATGAGACCTAACCCTGATGGATCAAAAAATGAACAGTTAATGTGGGTTGTTTTAACAAGCTGGTTGAGAGGCTATGTTATACTCTTTTTTCCTCTACGACTTACGCTATTTTCGGGAGAATCAAACAAGGTTTATTTTTCCTTTGTCATTTATTAATAAATTATTATTGTTGTTAGACTAACTAAATCCTCTGATTTTCATAAAAATCAGGGGCTGATTACCCCTCTGCGCTACTATTTACTATATAATACTATATATCTTATTATTATATAGTATTATATTTATATTTTATTTATTAATTATTATTGTTATTTTTATATTTTAATTATTATTAATATAATATTATTTATATATATATAATATATATAATCCACAGCTAACACTCTAGCCACTACTTGGTTCATTATGTTGATTGCATTTTTGTTCCATCCTTTAACTACAACCCTATCTTATTCTTCAATTTCATTAACTCTCTCACACTAATATCAAATTTCACTATGGACTTTCTTACAAACAAAACGAGGTCTCCTACCTTCTCCAAGATACCCTTTTCTCTGGCAACAACAGCGCCCGATATTTCCCTATCTCACCGCTCTAGTTGGTAGTGCTAATCGATTTAAATAGGCCTGACTTTGGTTCTCACTCTCCTCTGTATGACGTGCATGTGGGTCTAATCCTCTACCAACCCCTCAAAACAAACCATATAAAGTCTAGTCGTGCTACGTTCTCTTTCCTCAGAGCTTTACATATTTGCTCCCCTCCTTTCCTACAAATCAAACCTAATTACATCTGTCACCACCTTGTTTCAGTAAATTCCTTTGCGCCAACCTCTTAACTCGATATCTCAAAAAAGCTAAAAAGTTTACATTTACAACCCTCCCTTCAACCTCTTATCTCCCCACACTCCTTCTCTTTGATTTACCATGCTCATTCACCCCTCCACTCCTTATCCAAAGGATTCTCTCCCGAGCTGTCACCGCCGCATACATCTCTTAGAAGCTTACTTCTCATTAACAACATCTTAAAATGCATATTTAAATCTCCCACACATACCTTTAACACTAAATTTTCAAAATTTTGAATACTAAAATCCCTTGTTCTAATACTTATATTTAGCTACCTCTTGATATATATTGGTGAAACTAAGAACTTCACAAGACATAAATATCAACATAAACAAGATCTTCAATAATGATTCAAGAAATCTGCCTAATTTACACAGATCCACATACAATTAATCCAATGACCTCCTATTTATAAGCGTTCTTCGACCCCTGCAACGTAAAATAATGAATTCTCTTTGCAGAAAAGTTTCCTTATATAATTATAACAAACTACAAAGTGAATACTTTTTAGATCCCACACTTACACAAATTTATATTAGAAGAGGAAAAACTTATTCAAACAAAAATATATGAAACACATAAAATATAAATCAGTTTTTATTTTTCTTTAAAAAGTTTATTCTTTTTCTGAACAGTATCAATATATTAAAATAATTTTTATACTCAAGTTTCCTACATTCATCACAATACGTCTGACAAAGGATCCAGCACGGATCGAAAGCTTACGTTCTTTATTTAAACTTATTGAAGCTTTTTAATGTAATATATTTGTACTATATTCTGTTTGCTACTATTTTCATATGCAGCACACCAGATAATTGTAACCGTAGATTCTTTAAACTTCAGCAATTATAGGAGGAGAAGACCGGGGACTTTATAAGCTAGACTTGAAACGTTCTTTTATGGGAACGTAAATGGCCTAGTGGATAGAGCGCCCGGTTACCGTTAACTCAGCGACGCGGAGTCCAGTGTTTGATCCCGCTGATGGAGAGTAAAATCTCCTTTCACTAATTTCAGTTTTTTCATTGCCCTTGCTACATCAAGCATTATGAGATGAAAAAACCGAGAAGCTTCCTGAAGAATCACTTAATTCTTATTTCTGAAAGCAAATTTCTAAGAGATTTAGTGTTCTGAGGGTTCTTCAGAACTTCTTTTAACAACACCAGCTTACAGGCTCTGTATATTGGATTTCTTTGCCTTCTATGGAGAAAAGGCATCAATATCCGAGGTATCCATACAATTGCTCTCTTCCAATATTGCTTCTCTTTCAACATTGTCAAGCTCTCCCCTCTCTCTCTTGCTCCTCTCTCTCTCTCTCTCTCTCTCTCTCTCTCTCTCTCTCTCTCTCTCTCTCTCTCTCTCTCTTCTTCTCTCTCTCTCTCTCTCTCGTCTCTCTCTCTCTCTCTCTCTCTACTCCTTATACTGGTCGCCCTTGCCAAAAAATTTCTTTGCCTATTTTTCAGTTGTTGTTTTTTTTTTTTTTGTTGTTTTTACTAAAAAAATTCACCACTCACGGGCGAGCCCTATTCAAGGAGGGGTGTAACGTCTCAGAAGAAGATTTCATCCGCTAGCAAAAATTACGCAGATGAGCACAGACGCAAGCTTATTGAAGAGGGAATTAAATCAGCAGTGAAACACAAGAAGATGGAAGAGAATTCCCCAGAACAGAAGTGGCAGGAAAGAAGGGAAGGCACCGCAAAGCGAACCAGCCTGGAGTTTTTCAAATCCACACAAAAACTCAGATGCGCAGACACAGCACCCTTCTGCTACGCGCGCTCGTAAGTGGTGGTACGCGAGTGACAAGTTCCTCGAGCACCTGCCGCTGTGGTTCCTATAGAAAAGAGATAAAGCACCAACATCGCCCGCAAAGATAGAGGGCAGAGAAGTGGAAAGTACGGAAAAGTTTATAAGTCTTTTGCCTGACTCGACCTGTCCAAAAAACCGGGTGAAACCAGAGCCCCCCCAGAATGAGAGCATACTCCATACAAGGGGGATGAGGACCCTGTATAGCTGGAGCAACTGAGAAGAGAGAAAAAAAGTCTCGCAGTCTAACAAACTCACAGTTTCTTTGAGGCCGCGCCAGCAACCGTTGTGTGTGAGGTTTCCAGGACATTTTTTGTTATGTTAAGCCAAGGATTTATATTGTCAACAGGACATAAGAGAGAACCGTCGAAAGAGATAGAAATGTTAAGTGTTTAGAGAAGGAGAATTGTAGAAGTTGGGTTTTAAAGAATAAATTTCACAAGGTTGAGACGACCCCACCCGAAAATTCTATTCAGAATCTGCAGAATAGAATCGGAAAGATTAAGACGAGAGGAAAATTCTAGAAGTTAAAGAGGAGCAGAATGGAAATGAAGTTGAAGCATGAAGGTCAGCATCGCATAAGTGATAGAGTTAGCATGTGCGTGAGGAAGATATTATGAAAAAGTAAAGAATAAAGTAGGAGATAAATAGAAGAAAACCCTGAGGAACACCACAATGACAGAAAAAGAAGAAGTGTCAAAACAGTCTGATATCTGAGCAATATAGAGAGAAAAACTGAAATAAGTAAGCAAGAGGAAGGAGGAACCCAAAGAAGGAGCTTGGAGAGCATGACGCGCCAACCCGGTCAAATGCTTTGGATAGCAAGCGCCACCGCGCAAGTCTCCCCATAGTTCCTAAATGCGGAAACCATTAAAACAGTAAGTATAGGAAGAATATCCGCAGTGACCTCGAGCCAAAAGCCGACTTGCGATCGGAAAGAAGTGAAATAGACTCCAATGATCTAAGAAATGAGAGTCGAGAAGTTTCAAAGATCTTAGATAGAATACAATGAGAGCATAGGGCAATAGGTAGAAGGATCAGAGCTGCTTCTTTTTTCGGAATAGGTTGACATGTGCCTTGTTCCAACACTGAGGAAAGTGTTAGTATTGAGACATAGAAAAAATAGTTGAACGAGGGAGGGCCAGCACGAAGCCACTCCCTCAAAAATCACGGGAAGAATGCATCCGGTCACCACCTTCCTAACTGTCTAGATTTCAGGAGCCCAGCACCCCAAATTTAATCACAGGCAAAGCTTAGAAACGCTGATGGAGAGGGAGGAAAAGCCAGATCATCCAGGTTGAGTTAGAGAAAAATAGGAGGCGGAAGAGATTGCTTTTCAGTTGGAGAATTACAACAGAACCATTCAAAACGAATAAGAGGAGAAAGTAATTTACAGAAAGTTTGAAGATGTTTTGGCAAGAGGCCAGAAAGATTTTCAGTAGGAGAACCAAGGAGTAGCTCACTTTCGTTTGATGAAAGCCCGCTTTGGTCGTCGAAGAGTATCCGTGCAACGATTTCTAGCTGAAATGAAAATTAGCGAGAGTGATAGAACGAGAATTCCCACTCCCGCGATACGCACTGTCTCTAGCCGAATGGCCAGAGAACAGGTACGATCACAGATTTTGAGGAGAAAAAGATTAGTCGAAGAAGGAATGAACCGCTCATCCCATCAACGGATAAGCTCCCACCAATCGCAGAAGCTGAAGCTGTCACCAGAGTCAAAGCAAGTCATGCCAATATATAGTAGCGTAGAAGCAACGCAGACCCCCAATCGGCCCGATCAAATGCCAGAAAAAAAACGCGTAAGGCAGGATGAGCTGTTGAAGAAAGTATTAAAATTAAGAAGATTAAGGTTTTGTCAGATTTACCGATAGGAGCAAAGTGGTGTATTTATAGAGAGAAAGGACTAATGGTGAAACATAGGTCAAATGTGTTCAAAAATTGGTTGGGACGATCGAAAGTATGTGGTTCTTTTAAATAGAAAAATTAATTGCTCCAGATCGTTGAGAATACAAAATTCGGCCTCTCCCCACCTAAATCAGTATGAGGACCCCAACCATTCAGTGTCGTGTTATAATCCTAAATAGGACCTCAGTATTTGGAATGAGAAATATAACAGTCTCTGAGATAGTAGTAAGATATTCAAAAAGGCGTGAAAATCTATTCTATTAGGAGAACAGTAGCAGAAGCACAAGATTATTGAGTAGAAGGAAGAAAGATTCTTAAGCCACAGAACATCGAAGCTTAGGGATTCGAGATTTTCGAGACGTGTTACAGAAGTGTTATTTATGTTTACAAAGGCACATACTCTACCTTTAGACGGAAATTATGAAATAATTATATGATACATTAACGAGTTAGAGGAAGAATTCTTAGCCATCTGTGTCTCAGACAAGAGCAAAGTTTTAGATTTAGAGAGGTGTATTCACCGGATGCAGAGTTAGAGTGTAAGCCGCGGATGTTGAGTAAAGTCTATAGAAAGTCCACGCCTGCAAATCTGCCATCACACACGCACACACAACCACACCAAAAAAAATAAAAAACAACCAAACAAAAACAAAACGACAAAAAAAAAAAAGTTAAAATTTTTCACACACTAAAAAACCCGTAAAGGTTAAAACAATAAATGTATTATAAAAATATTAAAAATATGAAAATTTAGAAAGTTTAAAACACTCAAGCACTCGTACACCCTAAAATTTAGAAAGAAAAAAAATTACAATTTTTCAACATAAAACTGGATATGTATAGATTAAAATAATAATTAACTAAAAACGTGGGTGCTGTGCTAAAACCCGTTTAAAAAAAAAAAAAATAGAAACACTAAAAACTTAAGTTAAAAAAGACTAAGAAAAAATATACCCTAATACTATCTAAACTACGTATTACACAATCCTAAAAACTAACTATTACTTTCTAACATAAATAAAATGTTTCAAAATTAAAAATTAAAACGGAAGTAGTCCTGTTTAAAAAATGACAAATCTTCAAATAATAAAACCCATAATGGTATAAAAAACAATTTTAAAAACGAGGATACGTTTATTGTACCACACACACTTAATGGCAAAATAACATAAAACAATATAAACACTACTCAAACCATCGGGACCTCCAGTAAAGCACAACCTATCACTACACAGATTAGACGTACTCTCGTGCGACTTATTTTTCTACCCAGTCCAATACTTTATCAGTCCAACAATCTGAACCCAGACAAAACCTCTATGCTCAATCTTACATGCACTCTACTGGTAAAGTTCGGAACGCAATCCTTTTATTTATTTTTCTTTGTCGGATTTTAATTTGGCACCGGTTTCCAATTTTTCCAAAACTCTGGTGGAATTTGGTACGTCTCTGACCTTTTGCCACCCAAGTATATATATATATATATATATATATATATATATATATATATATATATATATATATAATATATATATATAAATATAATATATATATATATACTTATAATATATATATATATATATATAATATATATATAGAGAGAAGGAGAGAGAAGATGAGAGGGAGAGAGAGAGAGAGAAGAGGAGAGGAGAGAAAAAGAGAGAGAGAGAGAGATAAAAAAAACTTTGTCAGCATACAAAATCAGATAGGGAAATAATATACATGGCGTAGGCAGGGGGGGGGGGGGGGGAAGGTGCCCCAGGGCGGGCACTTGCCCCCCAAATCTTGGCGAAATAAAAAAATTATGAACCTTATATGTTGCCAGACGACGTTTTTAAGTTTGTAGTAGAAAAACTGAAAATAATACATCAATCGATAGATAATTAAGTAGATTACTAAATACTAACGTATTATATTATTTTTTCTAAAGTTTTAATGGTTTCGTTTTCATATTGGCTTAAAGTCAACCAGCTTTGTGCTTTTATACAGCTGGATCTCTTCTGACATTATTCTCCGCTAGAACTTTCAGTATGTCGATAGCATTTGGGCTGCCAAAGCTGGTAATTAATCACGGAAGGAGTCGTACCCGTGATATCAAACTGCAGCAAAAACACAAAATTGCAGAAAAATACAAGAAATTACAAATTATATATATATTATATATATATATATATATATATTATATATTTATATAAGAATATATATATATATTATATATATATTATATATATATATAATATATATGTATAGTCACTCAACCTTTTCCCCCCTAAATGAAATCCTGCCTACGCCCATGTATATATATATATATAATTACTAATATATAATATAAAATATATATAATATATATAATATATATATATATATATATATATATAATATTATATATAGACTATATAATATATATATAATTATTATATATATATATATATAATATATATATAATATATATATATATATATATTAATAAATTATATATATATATATATATATATATATATTATATATATAATATATATATAAGTATATATATATACATATAAATATTATATATAATAATATATATATATATAATATATATATAATATATATATAAATAATATATATTAATATAATAATAATATAATTTAGGAGAAAAAAGAAATACTAAAAGGTTGTAGATAGGAGAAAACCAAAGAGTAATGAACATTGGAAGGAGGAATGAGATGAGAGCATACAAAATAGGAAGCTCTCGGAAGAGCGCGAAAGGTTAAGAAGGAGATAAGGGAATCTGCTTAGAATAATGAATAAGGGATGTGCTTTTGTAACGATGAAATGGATGTAGAGGAGTTGAAAGACACTCGAAATCTGCACAATATTAACAGTAATGATAAGGTGTTAGTGAATGTGTGTGGTTTTGATGTCAAAGAGGAATAGGTATTTTTTGGGATTGAGGTATTAGTAAGGAGGACGGTAATGGGAGTGGTGAGAAGTGAAGTAATGTAAACTGCAGTTATAGATGAAATTACTAGTAAAAATGATCAAGAGCGGAGGCGAGATGTGATTGATTGGTTTGGAAGTTGTGAATAAAGCAGTTATATGGAAGTATAAGTTCAAGATTGCTTTTTTTTTATTTTTAGAGGAGAGCGGTAAATAGTAACCTTTGTATAAGGGTAGGAGAAAAGAACTGTAGAAATTTTAGGAATAAGCTTTATGAGTGTTGTAGGAAGTATCTATCTGATTTTGTCGAAAGAGTGCGCGAGGACTGACGGACGATTGGTAAACAAGGGCGTTAGGAGTTGGTGAGATTGTGGAATCAAATCTTTACATGAAACAAATGATTGAGAAAATGAGACAAGAAGAATAAATTGTTAGGTTTTATGATTTACAACAGGCGTGATGATAGAAGTTAATGGGAAGCTTTGGCAGTATAGTATATATGGGTTGTGGTAGCTTCTGAATGAATCAAAAGTATGTATGACTGATATGTGAACTGTTGTTTAGAAGTAATGGTGTCAATGGGTGATGGTTTAGAGTTAATAGCGAGTGAAACAGGGTTGGTTATGTTCCCTTGGGT
>JABUQX010049446.1:0-55000 GCA_015478945.1 Trachelipus rathkii | reverse complement strand
GAATAACTCGACGTTGTCGTAATTCTCATGGCATGTCCCTTTCTGACTTATGAATCTCAGAGCACTGACTAAACAAACCTTTCCATACTGGTACCGACTGTAGTATCTGTTGATAGTAAATATATATATATAGTATATTTATATAATATATACTTAATAAACAAGTCCACTCAGACCTTCTGGTATTCACACGGAAACAGGTAACAGGTTCCTAGTGAGAGGGGTAATGTGGTGAACATTTACTGCAGATCACAGCGATCCTAGCTTTGATTCACCTAAATCATTCTTACCACCAACAACATTCTTACCACCACACAATTATGGACCTCTTCACTACTGTAAATAGTTTAATAAATGGTATCAAGAACTCAATCTTTTATTTGAAGTTCATTATATGTAACATATAATTATGGTTCTAAGTGTTATTGTATATATAATATATATATATATATATTATATATAATATATATATATTAATAATATATTATATATTATTATTATTAGTCTAGTACAGTATAGAAAGAAGAGCCACAATCCATATCTCTAAAAACTATCAAGACAGCTACCGGTGAAAATATAGTGAAATACATTGCTGGAGTATTGACTAGGTACTATATATATATGCGGAAAATTGAGTAAAAAAAAAATAATTCATTTGATATATTAATAATTATAGTATATATAGATTAGGAGTGAGAATACTGTAAGCACTTCTCTTATTAGAGACATATTTATATAACTATTACATCGAGTGATTAAAATAAAATAGGATACATATCTAGTAAATATATTTTGTTATAATATAATATATACATATATATATATATATATATATATATATATTTTTTTTATTTTAAACTAAAGAACAAAGGGTAGACCTCACCGGATGGCAGGGAAGTCGGGATCCTCTCGTGCCTTCCTGAGTAACTACGGGAGAGTTAGACTTAATTTTCCACCCCCTCCGGGAGTGGCTCCGGAACCCCCGCCTATTTATATGTATTATGAGTATAGGTTCGCTAGGTAGGGCTTGATCCTCCGACCCCTTGCACCTACGGTATGAAATACGTCCCCTCCCTGTGTTCCCCGTCGAGTTCGAGCCTCCCTTAATATGCCGTATGTATATTTATACAACTTTATACAAAATTATAAATATATAATATATACCATTGATCCCCTAGTCCGGCTCGAGCTAACCCCCTCCAAAAAATAGCTAATTTTTATGTTTTTTTATATTTTTTATCTTATGTTACGTATTTAACATTATTTCACTAACCTAAAATTTATACAAATAATTCCAAAAATTGTTTATTATCCTTATTTCCCTGTATATAAGCTTATTATTGATAGTTTTTGAGATATGATTGTAGCTACTCATATAGTAACTGGCTACTAATATATATAAAATCCAAAGAGAGCTTTAAATTATTATGCTTATCAAATTATAAAATAACTCACCTAAAATTGTACACTATTCAGACTCTTCCCATCACCTTCTAGATGCCATTAATTGATATGTTACAAGTAAGATTTCACTATCCAATATTTACACTTTTATTTCATCCAGTATCCTGAAGTCTTGGAGCGTTAGATACCTCCCTTACATTAACCTACGAACCTATCATCCGAGTTTATGAAGTTGAGGATAATTGCGATAAGTCTGTATGCCCATAAAGAGCAAAATCTATATAATCATATCAAATAGATACTGCTAAACCTCGGTGCAAAAAGCTCTTTTCTATTACTCCACTCTGTTTGCCTTATTGGTATAGCTATTAGCAAGTAAGTTGACTAAGTTTTAGCATAGTTATAATTTATTTACACTCTATGACTATGTAAATTTCCCCCACTATATTGTTCACATTAGTAGGAAGTGCACACGAGAATACTTAGGGCCAATAGGACTCCCTGCGTAACACACTTTCGTTGTCCTTGTCACACATAACAATAGAACATCTCACTAGAGCAGCAAGTTAACTCTAGCGCGCTCTTTTGTATTTCAATGACTGTCGCTTCTCCCACAGTACTTCATCTGCTATCAACAAAAACTTTATCTATTAATATTAAATATGGAAACAAGCTATTTATAGCTTCTAGCCACACTATAAAGATTGAAATACAATTTGGTTATATCTGTTACAAAAATTCATGGTTATTATCACTTTTGTGAAGACAGGTACAAAAACAGTCTTTTATAGAATCGTATAGGTATTAGCTCGACCCAAGCCGTAGTATACTATCTTCTGGTTAGAACACATTTATGTGATTATACAAATCATATCTACTAATTTCTTCTCCCGCAGCTATTTGATGATATTTTCACTATGTTTTCGTGGTATTCCATCTGAAACTTATCTGCTCTTTATGCAAATCGTCTTATTATATATGATCTTATCCAAAAGGACTAACAAAGTCGGTAGGAACATTCGAAGATCCTTATACTTGACCCAATAGATATTACATAGCGATGTATAGAGTCAATGCTTCACAAACCGTTATTAGATTCAGTATATAGTCCCTTCAAAATTCAAATCACACTATTTCAAATGTACTATCAGAGATTCTGTGAGAACAGGTATTATTAGATTCACGCAAGAGATTCACATTGCCTGTCTACTCTACGTAATACACTCATCACGTTAAAAAACCACACACCACTTTATATCTCTGAGCCATTCCGAATATGTGTCCTGTTATCTTTACAGCATGCTTCGATCAACTCCTTTCTAAACATGTAGTCACAATACTAACCACCTACAAGAGAAGTGAAAGTCTCATGCATATAGGAAATTTGTATCATTTATCTGTTGTAATGCAGGCAGCTTGAAGATAAATTATTATTATTATTATAGATGTTTCCTTAATTATATATTGTAGTTATAATTTTTTATCCAGCTAATGATCCAGTCATAGTTAATTTCATATACTGATTTTACTGTACCTATATTAGCTTCAATGCCAAATTATTTGTAAGATTAACCGTAATATTTTACTAGAACTGTGCTTGTACTAAAACTTCCTTTTATCTTCTTGCTTAAAGTTTTTGCTATCTCACCCATCGAACATATTTTAAGACCACAATATAATCAGTTTATGGAACCGATCCCCTGATAAAATATACTGTTAGGTAGTCGTTATCCCAGTACCAGCTGTCTACTGTTATGTATGGTTAAGGACATAACTTGACCCATTATATTTAAAGTGGTTATATTATAAAATGCTACATTCTTATTATGCTTTAACATATCATAATTCCGTGCTATTTCACTTTTCTTCTTGGAGAGTGTATATAGGAAGTTTAGAACATTTCCGAGTTCAGGGGATAGAGTATCCTATTGGAAGTTCCACAATAGAATCTAATGTCCATGACCACTACTCATCAAGTAAAAGATTGTCAATATATAATAACACTAAATTATCTATAGCAGAAATATCGCTAGAAGTCAATAAATAAGAAACTGTAGAAGAAATTATATTAATGACAAATGAAACTTGAGTATTTTATATTCAAATTTTTTGTTATGACTGTATTCTTGAGTGATCTCAGCGTTTTTTAACTGAATTGTAGACCACCATTATAGTTAACCTGTAGTTAAATAAAACCAGCTTACCGTATTTATAATAATAAGCAATACTCAAGACTCTTTTCTGTATATTCTAAAATTATCGTAACACTAGACTGTAAGAATGTAATGGTATTACTTACGCCTTTGTCATGTAGTTGTCTCATACTTACTGTTGACCATCTCCTGACCCCGCTTGACCCCATCCTTCAATTTGTCTAATACCACAAGTACTCTCTGTGCAAAAGAAGTGAGATGTATTCTAAAAATAATTAATGTGTATCAAAATCATGATAAATCCATTATATTCTATGTAATGAAAATGTTAAAATATATATAAATTGAAACGAAAATTGAGTCATTAGAAATAATTTAAAAAGAGAAGTACTGCGAGAGAGATAATAAATTAATTAAAGTACAGTCATCAGTTTTTAAGTCTGTACAATCATTCAAAGTTTATAGAGCGGATGTGACAAGTACTATATTTCCTGAGCTAGCATATTCTTTAAACAAGTCAAAGTTGAAGTTTTTTTTCTTATTCAATGGGAGAGCAATCAATCTTTTCCCTTAGTACATCACTCTATTAGCCCACAATTATCCTTCTGCTTCTAGATACAGACCATAGTCTTATTGATAAGATGGTAGGCTACTTATAGTGCTTCTCAGTCAGCTTCGCTGCTTTTTTTTCATTGGAAGTGCAGCAGCAATCAACATTCCAATTAATTGCTCAGAGTTACCACTTCGACACTTTCCACTCAGTTTTGCAATTCTTATTTTCCTTTAATGACACTATATTCATATATCTGTTTTATTCTCACTATTATTAAAACACACATAAAAGCACTAAAAAATAAGTTTAATTCGCTGTTAAATTACACAATTAACCTAATTTAAATACTTAGTAAATTGCTCTAATACTACTCATACTTACTAACATACTATCTAACTACTACTACTAACTGCGTAACTACTACTAGCCTACTACTTAACTTTAACTTATACTAATACTTATACTTATACTACTTAACTACTAATAATAATAAATATAATATAATAATAACTAAAATTAAATTTAATAGTAATTAAAGAATTTAAATAAATAATAATACTAGTCTTAAAAAAATGAAATAATTATAATAAATAATAATAATAATGTATAAAATTAATTATTATATATATATATATTAATATATATATATATATATATATATATTTATAATAATATATATATAGATATATTATTATATATATATATATATATATATTATAATTTGATAATATTATATATATATATATATATATAATATATATATATATTTATATATATATAATATTAATATATATATATATAATAATATATATAGAATTAATTAATTATATATAATATATAATATATATATATATATATATATATATATATATATTATATATATATAATATATTATATAAATATATATATATAATATATATATATTAATTTATATAATTTATTTTTGTAATCGCAAAATATATATATTAGATAGAGAGCAAACACAATAATATTTTATTATTAGGTAGACCCAAATTGCGCTATTATTGCGCTCTTAAAAAAGTTAGATTGAGACGCAAATGACAAAAGCAGCAACTATATTTTTAAGAAATTTTACGGCATACTGCTAAAAAAAAAACATATTTTTACCTAATAAGAGCAGCAAATAATTGCGTACTTTTACATTGATGTCGACATTTAATGCCCAACCTCTGCTATATCCATTATCTTAAGCATCATAATATTAATTAAAATAGTGTAGATAGATAATAAGTAAATAATAATTAATTAATATAATATTAATATATAATAATAATAATATAATTAATGATAGTAGAATTCATATATTAAAATATATAATAAATATATATAATATAATATTATATATATATTAATAAATTATTAACACTTTAACAAATAAGTAAAAAATATCAATTACAAACAGAAAGTGAAAACTAAAAACATAAAATCAAAAAATCAGTGTATTTATGAAAACGATTCCGTGAACGAAGTGACATCAAAGCACTTACATTTAATCGAGTTCACATCGTTTCACTTAAGGCACAATCTTACCACCAACTAATATATATATGGAACAACAAAATATACATTGTATCAAAAAATGAGGATGAGAATTACTTTCCTTCTGTAAAAATAAAAATAATATAATATATATATATATTATATATATAATATTAATAGTTATATAATATTAATATATGACAGATTTCAGCCATAAATGAGAATATTAGTAACACATATTGTTACTACTGGAATAATCCTGCCCGATAAGTGATAGTTTCAATATTATACCTTGATATTATATAAGAAAAAAAATAATGTGTGTAAAAATAATATTCCAGTAAGTAACCATATTACCAAAAATAATTATATTAATAATAAATGTAATTTGTAAAAATTAAAAATATATAATAATCATTCGTAAAGAATTCGTTCAGAATATTGGAACTACATTTGGTATCATATATATATATACGTCCTTGCTGATATACATCTCCGTATCTAATATATATATATATAGATATTTCTTATTTATTGCCAATTAAAAAAGGTACCACTGAAGTTAAAATTTGTCATCTAAACAAATCCTTGGGAAGTTCACGTAGCTCGAGCTGCATTGATTTCGCTTCACACACAATTTAATTTTAAATTTATATTATTACTATCTTAAATATAACATGGCTGCAGCGTTACGCGTGGAGACAGCAATGAAAATGCTACACGTCTTACCTAAACCTAAGACAACACAATTTAAAAAGCAACTAATAAGCCTGATAAAATAAATTTTGCTTTATTTTATTCACTGATTTAGAAACTTATTTAAAATAATGTTTAAAAAGTTAAAACTATAAGAAACGCTAAATTTACATTAAGATCATTTATCTCTAGCGAATAAATACATTATATTTTTACAATAAGATTTCATTTGACTGAGGAATTTTATTAAATTGCCTCCAAGAAAGCATATATATAATGCTTATTTCAAACAACAACGTTGTCATTTCAAACTATATATATCTATACGTAAAAGAAAACCTTATTCTTATCATTTGTCTATTTGATGAGATTTTATCCATAAAATCCGTCTCTCGTAAAATTTAACAAGTGAGCCATAAGATAAAAAAAAATCCATCAAATAATGTGATTTAAGTATTATATATACTATATTAAATATTTATTAATATATATATAAATATATATAAATTAATCGACACAAAAAGATAATATAGCAAAATACACAGAATATACACATATCATTATATATATTATATATATTATATATTAATATATATTATTATAATATATATATATATAATATATATATATATATGATATTATATATTATATAAGTATTATAATATAATTATATTATAATATAATATATAAAAAATATATAAATGTTAAAAATACAAAAAATTATATTATTATATATATTGAAAAGAGGTCCTGCCCCTGCTGCCCTAGACCCATAGAAAGTAAGAGAGAAGTAAGAGAGAATAGAGATAGAGAAGAGAGAAGAGTACATATATAGAGAATGAAGATAGAGAGAGAGAGTCATACTAAATTACTATACTTTTTAGGTAATATCTTGTTTGTAATATTTTGAGATCTTTTAATAATAACTCTGATTATTTCGGTGTTAAACTTGATGACATATTTTTGCAATGGGAGGAAGGAGAGGAGCAAAAAAAAACCCTTTTAATTTCAATAAATAATGTGAAGTAGAATTACAGAAGGGTTAACGTTGAGAAATAAGTCGACATACACTATCTGCTACTCTACAATTTTTCTTCGTGACAGTTCTCATGACATTTAAAAGCTAAATAATCCGAATTAAAATCTTAAAAAAGGATATTTGATCAAACCTTTATTATCACACAAGTTAAAATGCATAAACTCATTTTTCGCATACGAAGAATTGCAGGACACTGGGCCTTTTGGAGGAATTGCAAGAGTTGTCTTCTATGATAAAAGGAACTTTACTGACTGTGAAAATAGTGACTATTTACGCGAGATGTAGCTAAATAATTTAATCATAAATAGTGTAATCGAAGCCATACTAAAAAAAAGAGAAAGCACTATATTATTATTCTAATTTATGATCTAGACACGTTTTTACTTGTTTAAATTCATTTTATTATATTGAAATGTTTTCTTAATTTAACAAACATCGATATATGAGAAACTTATATATATATAATTAATTATTTATAAAATATTGAGTTATCTACATTTTCCTTAACAGTTTCTCTATTTAGCAATCATAATGGTTATTTTATAATGGTTATCTTAGCTGGTGCTATCAAACTCAGATTTAGAATAGAAGTTTCAGCAAGTACTAGAGTCGGAACTAAATCTTATAAAGTAGAGCTGGTGCTAGTACTGGAAAAGTAAATGTTATATATATTCTTAATTTTTTTTATCTTAAATTAAACGATATAGTGCTCAGTAAACTTATAACAGTAAAAAAAATAAATAATCATAAAAAATAAATTTAAATTCTATAACGTATAATAATTAATTTATACCGTCTTGAAATTATTGCTCTCTGCATTTTTGATGAGAGTACGGCCGTTACATTATATTATATATGAATATAATAATAGGGGTTAAGTCAATGGCTATGATGTGCGCGTACACGTATTGGTATTAATAACTCTTAACAAATCGTCTCTTTCTTCTTATACCAATGTAAGTATTCTTTCCATATCACCTAATTATATATCACAATAAAAAAAAAAAATAAGAGAGTAATGTGATTATCAATAACGATAGCACCATATTTGTGAAGAAGATATGCGCTATCATTTCTATGAAAAATAAATCGTGCTAATCGGACGAGTCATAATGATAGACATACGAGGTGTTAAGAGTTGCCTAAGCTACATTATTTAATTTTTTAAATCTATTAACACTCACTATTAATACTTATATTTACATTACAATGTAATAAATTTATATAAAAACGTATAGTATAGATTACCTAGCTATACTTATAAGACTTTCTGATTATATCTATCTATTATTACTATAAATGACAAATAATAAGATTCTATAACAGATCCTTAAATAATGCAAAAATAGTCATCTCTATTTTACAAATAATATATGATCATTATATATAAATTAATATTATAGAACAACTCAATATGATAATAACAAATAATATCAGGTATAAATATATTGAAGTGCCTCCCCATGTTTCCGGTTCACGAGCCGCCACTAATAGGTATTATTAAATTTTACAAAATAAATCAATATTAAGAAAAACATACCAATAGTATATATCTAAGCATTGAAATATAAGAGGTCTGGATGTGAGCGAAAAAAAGCTATGTTGCTAAGAGCTTGTATATTTAACATTTTAATAGATGTAAATAAAATTTAATTTTATATAACGTAAAGTCATTTTGATGAAGAAGTAAAATGTTTAAAAATTAATATAATAATGTTAATGTACTAGTTTTTTAAAAGTTTTTTATGATTTTAAGAATACTAACTCACATACATCCCTAGAGTAGACTGCGTATATCATACAGTTAGTCACCTAAGGTCTCTTCCTGGCTTCTCCATCGAAACGTACCGGACACCCACGAACACAGCACACACAGGTATAGTGAGGATATCAGAACCCTCTATAGTCGCCATCGGCTCGACTCATACCCTAAAACAATAATTATTCCTATAATAAGGGGCTCTGAATACCGTATTTAGTGAGGACAAGAGAGGGGTATAACGATGTCCTACCCTAGTCTTATTCCACCTAGAGCGAGAAACCTCCGACTTACTTGATATCATTGTACGGTATAACTACTTCGTAGGTGTTATTTCTTAGTATTAAGAATTTCAATTAAATAACGACTTTTACTAATATATATATATATTGATATGATTATATATATTAATATATTAATATATATATATAATTATATAATATATCTTGGGAAATAATTACCAATTAGAACATTACAATATAATATATTAATATATATACTATATATATATTATAGTGAATATATATAATATATATATATATATAATTCAAAAACATTAAGAACTTGGTTATACGCGATAATAAAGTGACTAGCGCGAGTCATGTTAATTCCCACTGATTCGACACCATGATCAATAGTATTATCTCCTAAGAAACATATGCTTGAGCTTTGTAGGAACAATAATATATATATATATTAATAAGTTACCTCCTTTGAGGAGTGTTTATATACATCTTTAAAATAAAAAATGTATTAAAATAAATATATAAAAAAAATAAAAATAAAATAATAAATTATTAAAGAAAACTAAAAAAAAAGACGTTTTTTGAAAATGTTTTTAATAAAATTCATTAAAATAAGTAAAATAAATCAATACACTAGTGAAAAGTTGTTAAATGAATTTTATGCGTAAAAGAATATGATTAAATTTAGTAAGTATTCTAGAATTATGTTCCAAACTAATGAATCTATATTACATTGTAGGTAGAAGAATATTGTGATGGATAAATAACGACTTAGTGATAGCTAGTGAAGAAAATCCTATACTAATTTTGTAGAATCTTGTTGTACTTAATGCCACCAACTACAGATTACCAATATATAGGATTTTATTAATTTACCCTATACGATGCGAAGCAACATGAATTCACCATGGATATATTATTACTACTATTTATTCTACAGAAACCCTACTGTATCAACGAAGAAAAAAATAGAACAAATATATTCAAAGACCTCAAGAGACATTTCAGCGATGAAGGCGATGACAGATGGTGAAAAAAGATGCTTAGAATCCCGAAACTTTCGTACGTGTCTGGTGAAGCCTCTATCACAGCTTGTCACATAATGTGATCGACGTACTAAAACGTTCAGAAATACATTAATCTCCTATATTCCATAACACTATGCTAGTCTGAGTGAGTGCACAATACAGAGACGAACTATTCAGAAACCCTGATGAGAAAGAAGAGCTTAGAGACCAGAAGGAATGCATGACGACGCACGATCCGAGCCTGCAGCAGCGAAAGCGTGTTATCGTGCATTCTTTTAACCCATCTCTTAGCGTAAGCTATCATGTGAATATGAAAGAATTAGATTGAAGATAATATACTTTATTAATATATTTATTCAAAATTTAAATTCTCAAAATAATAAATAAAATGGAATTCTTGTTTATCTTTTTTACAACAAACTTTTACTCTGACATTCTGCAATGAAGTAACACTTACTTGAAAATAATAAGAGTTCTTACCGACGAATATGTAAAACTAAACAGGCATACATCAAATAAGATGATTATATTGATCTAAAAAAAGATATTATTCAATACATTGGTAGATATATATAATTACCTCAATGAGCTCTAAACAGGGTAGTAAGACTGTACATCAGATGGAAGATAATTCAGACTTCTTGGTTCGATTCGACTGCTTATATGATCATATGTACTTTATCGATTTGGGTTCCGATTTATTGACTAGCTTTCATCATACGATTCCAGATTTACCATAATTTAAGATTATCGATATCCTCAATAAAGTATTTATATTTCATGGGCGATTCTGATTCCGATCCGATTCGCTTACTATCAATAACAATTTTATGTTCCATTACATTTACTATACTTTTACTTATATAAATAATATAAAAAATAAAATTTCTATATAAGTTAAAACATTAATAATATAGTGAGTTATGACGGATATAATTTTATATATTATTACTTACTTAATATATATACTGATTACGAATAGACATTATAAAGAATATGTAAAATACAATAGATTCCCTAACTTATATACGATGACACCTAATGTTGACTCACATACCACAAAGTACAGCCGCTTGGTCCCTCGCAAAGCAATATGAGCGGAGTATGCAATATTGTATTAATTGGGGTATACGCTCATACAATTTCCAGTTATATTCAACTTCCGAATCACTAAATGTAAAGAATGTTACACAAAAATAAGTATAATTAATTAATCTTATATAATAATAATGTTTCATTAGTTTACAAATATCGAGCAGATAAAAAATTCGTTTATATGATCATCCAGAGCAACATTACTACAAACATCAGCTTCCACAACACACAATACCCACTCATTGATCACTACATATTACAGCACATGACTACAATCTGAGTGTTCTGTCCAAAATATATAGATGATAGCACCATTAAAAAGCTTATTATAAAGTCACAGTGACGTTTACTAATTTATCTAGGCTACTATATATTTATATTTTAATGACTTCCAGTGTTGTAGATAATATAAGAGCGTTAAGAGTTTATAAATTCCTTTTTACTTTTCTCATAGTAGTTAAGGTCTTTCACTCTACTTTATATATATATATATATATAATATATATATATATAAACTTTATGCCTCTCTGGTGATGCATATGGTATTTGGAGCCTAACCAAATATTATACACCTAGAGTTTTAGGAAAGTTAGTTCCTAAATCAGAGTCAATTACTAATATCTTATATAAAATAGGCAGTACTCCCCCCTCTACTTCACCTATTGAATACATACGGCGTTTGAGAATGAGATGTTATTGGGCAAAGAGTTAGATTGGATATAGAAAATAGTGTAAAGCGAGTGTGTATATATATTCCAGTTATATATAATAAATGAAAGAGCATGCAAGATTAAGCATAGTTGAGTTTAAATAAGACAGTTAGTAATTATAGTAATAGTAGAGAATTAGATAAAGTATGAGTCTGCTTATAGATATATATGTAATAAGAAGTAATTCTCTATAACTGTAATAAACTAGATAATACCTTTTACTCAAATGGAGAAGCATGCGACTTAGAGTAACTCAGAAAGAGTAATGTCCATTGTAATATCGAATATACGAATAAATAGGGATTGAGAGCAAATACTAAATCATAATGGACTAGATAGATACTAGAGAAGAGTATGCACGAGAAGGATAGAAGTTATGATTATTATAACAAGCTTGAAGAAGTCCAATTGTATTATGCGTCCTTTTTAGGAAGACTAGCTAGACTGAGTGGTAAAATCTAATTCATCAATGACTCATGTAGGTGGACGCATGACTCGTCATAAAAGGGCATATGCATGCCGTAGCTCCTCCCCCTTTGACCTTTTCTGAACCCGAACCTTTTATTGACCGTACACACCTCCTATAAAGATCATTGAGAGCCAAGCTCAACACGCTGACATTTGCTTTACGTCTTAACTTTTTTTTGAGAGACCTAGAGCCTTATATGTGTCTTGACACCTGGGGAGAGCCTTAGAGAAGAACTCAGTATATTTATATTGAAGAACCGCAATTGTATTTTTTGTGAGATAACCCTCAAACCATTATTGTTATCACAGAAAAAACGAAAAACCCAGTAAAATGATATTATTACAGAACCAAAGCGTTCCGTGGAAGGGTTGGCCAGACGCTCTGGAGTTTTAGCAAAACGAAGAATGAGAGTATGCGGTATAGCATCCTACTTGCCTCTATATAATTATAAGGAATGAAGGAACCTCAAAATTATTATTGATTGGAGACCATATTTATATGTATATAAGACAACCATCACTCATCAAGATTGCCTTTATTAGAGACACATTCATATTTTATTAATTCATGGGTGTTGAAGAATCCCTTTACAAGGCTTGTTCTCTCTTCTCATAAGAAAATACTCACTTCGAATGTTTTTTTTGTGTATGCGATCCTTACTTTGCAAATGTGAAAGGATTTGAACCCCATAAATTGTTGAGTAAACCCATGAAGAGTATTGATTATTCTTCAGATTAGATTCAGATGAAGCGCTTTAATTGTTAAGACAGTGAAGAACACATATGAATTATGTGAGAGAGAACGCCCTTTAATGAAATATGCTGGAGAGTATGAAATCCCTATTTTTGGAGAACCGAGATATTTTGTTAGTACAGATACCACCTGAGCATTATTTGAGACAACCCCCTAAATTTCTTTTATTGGGTTAGAAAAGAGCCCATGAAAAAGGTCTATCTCTTCTATCAGAGCACCTAGTATACTGAGAATCACCTTAAAAATATTATATATTTTCAGAGAGAAACCCAATTTTTTTCGAGGCGCAGAGCAGAACCATAGAAATTATTTAGTTTAAGATTCTCCTGAAAATTGTGTATTATGAAAGAATACTACTGAAATATTGTCAGGATCTCTATCGAAGATTTTCGATTATGTTTAGCGCCACACGAAAGATCACCACAACGCGCCGAAACGGCAGCCCCTTAGTATAAAATCAATAAATTATTAAGAAGAGCAAGAACCCTAAATATCTTATATGTTATATGCGCGTTTATTATAGCGCAAACCCATACTGTGTCTAGTTCATGACACAATATGGAGGTTCTATTAGACACACCATGCCAAATTTTTTGCGCACCAAAATCTCCTCCATTTGCATTGAATGGAGTAGATTCGAAAACTTTAGAAGGACCTAAGCGACCTAATATTTCTTGAGATATACCATATTTCTAAAGCGAGGAACATCTACACACACACACACACACACACATACGAGCGACCCGGTAGTATTTCCGTGAATTCAGACCAGGAGCTTTTGGCTCCCCGTTTTCGGCCCACCGCAACTGAATAGGCTTTGATACATACCCGCTTATTGCCGCTCACAGGACATTAAGGCCTAAACCCAGCTGCATCAGAAGTTAACTAGCCATTAGACAACCGACAGCACTACATACACGTTAGCCTTATCCAAAGGCCAGTGATGCCAGGCTACAAGCGCGATAACATTCTTGTAAGAGGCCATCCCACCCCATCGCAATATACAAAATCCCTTCCCGAGGACTGTACCCTACTATGTGACACACCCGATCTACATACCTAGAGAGCACCACTGACCACCCCGAAAGCCGTGTCACACCTAACAGCACTACATCCCAGAACGATCGAAGAGGACGACACGAGAGAGCATGTAAGCGGCATAGCGGTACAACGCACTATACCTAGCCTACACGGATGACGACCGATGACAACTGATTGAGCATGAGGACGTGAGAGAACGATGAGGAAAATGTAAGCCTAGATCTCATGTAGAATAAAGTTAACTATACTAGGTTGATAATGACATGAAATTTACGAGATGCTTGTAGGAATAGCTTCTTATATGCGGTAGAATATATATGCAGAAAGTTCGAACGACCTAAAACTCACACTTATCACAGCTTTTAAACGTACACACGACAGAGGTTAACAGTGTATCACACACAGCAGGTCACTTACGTCATTGCATACCAGAGTTCTTCGATAAATACTAACACAATACAGATGAAAAAGGTTAGGGAACCGAGCACATAAGTTATTACATACACACACACACACACACACACACACCACACACCACACACACACCACACACACACACGATACAGCACTTCACTATGACACTTATTCACTGTTAGCTAAATGGTTATTTCAAAAGTGACAGAATATAGACACAAAAAAGATAAAGCAGATTCCACAATAGACAAAACTAAAACACCTTACCATCTAGAAAGGATGTTAATCTCACAATTTCTGCTATTCACAAGGACACGACTGAGAACCAAAGCCCTAGTTTTTGGAGTGTGTCTTCACAGAATGATGAGTATACTTAGCACATGATGTTGCCAGCGCGCGCGCATGAAAAATAAGTGCGGTTAGATATTTTCTTGTTGTAGCTCCTTTGATGTACGAGAACGTTCTTTAATACCCTCCTGAAAATATCTTATGTCGGGTTATGACTGCAGAGACCTAAGTATATGAAACATCCATTGTTATAATTACCACTTCCCTCCCTCTAATGATCTCTTGCCATTCAAGGATAAACACAACATGATGAGTGTGCCATGATATCTGCTATGCCATGCCAAGCCCAGACTAACTTATGATAGGCTATGACCTATATGTGCGTCCAAATACGATCCTACAGGATCTAGGAGTGTCTATTCAGTGTTTTTCTATGATATTCCTAGAGTATTCGAGGATACCCAGTCAGGCCAATAGGCAATTGGGGCCAATGAAGTGCCAAATAGTGACCTTTCACAGGCCAGAAGCAATGAGTAGTCCATGATTTGCCTATAGTGGGGTAATCCCACAAGAACATCTAGTACCCACGACAAGTTCGACCATGATAGGAGCTGAGGCCGAGAATGAAAAAAGAAAAAAATTTCTGCCACATAAAAAAGGGAGGATGGGTCTCTATCCTCGCGAAAGAACTTGCACGCTTTTTTCAATCTATATACATATCAGTAAGTAGTATACACCCAGGTATCGCGCGGAGCCCAGAGACGAGTAGCTCTTAACCTAGAAAATTAGGGATGACAGTGAATTAGATGTTAGTAACAATCAGGCGCCTCTAGCTGAATTGTTGAAGTGATCTCTCGAGAGGAGATATTACTGATTAGGGAGGGATTGGTACTATTACAATGTTATAACGCTGCTAGAAGTTCTTTCTCTGTAACTATAGAGAAATACAGTGTCTTTTCTATTGCGACCTAATGATGTGCTAACTCGTACCTCTTGGATAATTAAGAGAAGAGGCATTGAGTGATCGGCTAACAATGATAAATTACCAAAGATGAATTGATTACGAGAAATGACGGAATGAAGAAAGAATATGTAGTTTAAAATTTGGAGTACTAAAAGTGTCGAAGAATTTATAGAATAAGTCATGTTGAGTTAGTTATAAAGACATAATATACTATATATTTAATATAATAATATATATAATATATATTATCTAAATATTAATATATTATATATATATATATTATAATATTTATATATATATAGTATAATGATATATATATATAATATTATATAATATTATTAATTTAATATGTTATATTATATATATAGTAGTTATATAATATATATATATATTATATATATTAATATATATATAGTATATAATATATAATATATTAATTTTTCATTATTACTGCACTACACTACCTGACAACACATTACACTAATGATACACTATATTAATATCAACACATATTAATCACGTATTAATCAACTTATAACAACATAGTATACACTATGATCAACTATACTACACTATGACAGAATATTTATAAGCTAACTTAATCCACTACTCCTAATAGAATACAATTTATAACAGTTAAAACCTATAAGGATCATACTTACATTAAAATACCATATTAATTACAATATCATATCACACAACCCAGCAACTCAAGCCATAGTATTCAGACATCTATACTCTACTTTTTCTGGTGACGAGCTCACACACGTCGAAGATGTGATTGGATTTGTGAGCGACTTCTAATACTTATTATAGATATATACTATCTTACTAAACTATTTATGTAGTAATTACTCAGCATTGATGCTATACTATTTAGTCAACTTAAATATATGAGTCCTTAAATCTTTTAATGCTCTCATCTGTGATTATTGTAATTGATGTTCAATTCTATTGTAATGTATATCACACTTTATTATTATGTCACAGTATCTATCTTATATATTCACAATATATCTATATATTAATATTACAGAAATATTTTGAAATTTTATAAAAGTTAAACCATTTAAATGATTAAACCTAATTGCCATCATTAATTATAGCACACTACAAAAATCAATGAGAACAGAGCTAATATTTGATGTCTTTCCCCTATAACATTCTATAAGTAACCACCCAATGACTACTCTTCTATAAATATAAAACACAAAATTAAAAAATCAAACAACTCTACTCTAAAGACCATGACCAATCCACAGCAACCAACTGCTAGTCCTTATGGAGTCTCTTAACTTATAAAATACATTGTTAACTCCTCTCAGTGGCTCTGGCCTTTTTACTCCTCGTTCTAGCTATTCGCCTCAGTTATCCACCGCGCCTTTCCCTATCGTCAACTTCCCGCTCTGTTTGCGCGCCTCCTCCTGTCTCCCCTCCACAGAATGAATACATTTACACTCTCATGGGTTGTATCCTCGTCCAGCAATAGCACATTCTCCCTCGTTGCAGCTATACTTTTGCGCATTATATACCGCATCGCACCATCCTTAACAAATCCAAAGGTGACCTTGTGCGGATCACAAAGTATTTCGCATGTATTTAACTAACCCAGACACCCTTTGTACAGTTTGTGGAATACCCTAAGTAGTCGACATGAATATTTGAGTGACTTTACAAACTATTAGTAATATGGACTCTATGCTGACTCCACTTGCCCCCGAAATGAACTGCGTAAGGTAGAATCAATTAATTCAAGTAAAAAGAATTATAATATCTGCCATCTAGTAGATATATGGCGGTTATTTGATAACAACACCAAGTGTCATAGTAAATTGAGGGTTTTTTCTCGCGCAGTGTCATATTGAGTAGTATTTGTAATCCACCCACGCCATCTTGATACTATCCACACCTTTTGAAAATTATGACGTATCTTCTCTTCTATTAATACAAACGGTTAACGTAAGTAAGAATGAAAATATCATTTTAGGGTTACTCCAAAGGATTATTAGGAATCTCTAATGTCTGTCCAAAAAATAATACGGACACACTCATTAGGGATGAATTGTAAAAAGAACATGAACTCGTATATTTAAGCGTTGAGAAACCTATAAGAAACCTGTAACTAACAGATCTACTTAATAGATTGTAACACCAATAATGTTTATTAAATTATTTTTTACTTAATAACTTTTACGTACATTCCTCGTTGTAATAAGCATTCTAATATTATAAGTACTGTTTGAGAAAGGTGAAATTTAGTATAAGAACGTTCAATCCACAGTTTTTTCGAGTTCTATTGATCGTATCATG
Organism: Trachelipus rathkii; assembly: GCA_015478945.1. Taxonomy (NCBI): domain Eukaryota; kingdom Metazoa; phylum Arthropoda; class Malacostraca; order Isopoda; family Trachelipodidae; genus Trachelipus; species Trachelipus rathkii. The sequence continues at coordinate 36,579 of JABUQX010049446.1, read as the reverse complement.
AGTGTCGTAGAATAATATTAATTCGATATTTACATAGTTAATGATGAAGTAATCTTCGGCCGAATAGTCCTAGGTTCACAGTGAGTATTCGAAAGTAATAAACTTATAGAATCTCGATTTTTCTTAAAACAATCTTTACGTTCCTTAACATAGGTACACTTTCAGCCATGGAAAAATCTATAGTATAGCTATATTATGTATGTGCTAATTAAGATATGTGGTCTATAAGCCTACACCATTAGGGGTTCAATATTCGTGATCGTAGTTCTATATGGTCGTTATCGTTAAGTTGCAATATCTGAAGCCTATATAAACTTCATATGATGACTTACGTGTGGCGTATCAGGATTACGTGTCGCTAATTGTATAGGTCATTGAGGCAAAGGTGTTAGTGATTCGATTTTTTTCTAAACTTGCTTTTCAATAGAGTCTCCAATTATTAGTTTGAATTATATGTCGTGTTAACTATATACTTAGTGTGATATTAGATTTTTTACCTCATTGTAAGCACGAATTACATACCTTAAAGCATAAATCGGTAAAACACCGGATAGTCTGTGCAACCTTCCGTTTAGCGGGTGGACCCTCTATTAAAAGGTTTACTTTCGAGCTTCGTTAAGTGATTGTATGCGTATGTGTTTATTTACCTTTAGCATTTTTGCTATACATTATATTGACTGGTTTTACTGGCTATCCCTTGAAGCTTAGACGACTAAGCTTCACATAGTTATCCCTCTCTTAGCATTCCCCTGCTTAGAAGGATCTATTCGAATATGTTCTAGTGAACTCCTCAACATACGACTTTGACTTCGGATGTTCATATATATGAGTATGTATAGAGTATATTCACTACTGCCCATGAATATGTTTTAGTCTATAGTAGAAGATGCTTCGGAATACTTCTTTATTTTCTAATCTTGGCTTATGCTGCGCGTTCTTATCCTTTGCACCGAATTGTTCTTGAGGTGTTTTACGTGTGAAGCTTGTATGAGTGATCTATTAGTTATATTTTGTTTAATAACTTTTTATATATATTTTTATTCTTTTTTATTCTTTTATATTTTTATTATTTATTATTTTTCTTTTATTATTATATATTATTTTTTTTTATTTATTACTTATTATAATATATACTTAATTATTAATATTATATTTTTTTATAATTTTTATAAGATTTTTTAATCATTATTATATATCATATAGTTAGTTATTTATATAACTTCATGTATCCCTAATTAGTATATAGTATTTATATTATATTATAGAACCACTATACATACTAACATCCATACAAACTAAACATAAACGAGCACACAGCACTAAGTACATCACACACGAGCACACAACACACACACACACACCAGCAAAATCATTCATTTCCTTTTCAATGGCAAACAACAGCGTGCTGTTTCGATAACACAATACCAAGGTGTGCTTATTCAGCAGACATGAGCGACTATCACTATCTACACATCCAAATCTAATTCTAACATAGATGACACTTACAATTTATATAACCATAGGCATATCTTTTACTATTTATAACAACACTAGTGTTAAACTAACTACAAATAGTAGATCTGTTATCTAGAAATTATAATTTGTGACCACATACTCAACACACAGATAATTTATATAAATAATCAATTAATAACCAACCACAATAATGAAATAATAATAATGTAATAATATATTACTAATAACACACAATCATCAACAGCAAATAATATATTAACTAACAACTATATTCATCACACAAGATGAAATAATTATATGTTTATTCAGTACAACAAAATTTATAGACTATGACGATTACTGCTACAACTCACACACGATAAAATCAATCAGCGATTGAAGTTTAACTTACATGTCACCAGAATTAAACTTTACCACAGCATATTAAATATTGATATCTTCTGTATATCATCAGACACACACACACACCCACACGAACGTGTTAACTGATCACTCATCATATACACATATTATAACTATATATTTTGAATAATTTATATTAATATAATAAGAATTCTTATTATATTTAATATATAAAACACGTATATACTATTAATAATATTACTATCAATCAAAGATATACATTAAAAAATTATTTCAAAGTATCTTTAAAACTTCTATAAAAATTATCATAATCATTATCTGTTGAACAAAGATAATATTTAATTATACATATCATTAATATAATACTTTTGTTATATTATAAATTTTATAATATATTATAATAATACGTTATTCAATATTTTATATATATAGAATTAATGAACCTATTGAGCTCAATGAATATATAATATTTACAGTTTATGTGGAGTGTGTATGAAGAAATTTATATATATATAAAATATATTATTACGTACCTTTAGTAGTAAAGCAAAACATATATACTAGTAAATCAGTTAGATAGTAGTACACCCCTATACCCTCTTACAACATAAAACATAGATTCCACGTTTTGTTCTACTTATATCATTACAGCAATTTTCATACCATCATTATTCGACTAATTAATAATATTAGTATCAATAAAAATATAATCAAATAAATTCTTCTCTGCAATATTATAATTCATATAACATGTGTATATTTATATTAAAATTACTATTCTAAGTTATCTTATATTATAAATAACAATTATATATTCATCTAATATACATGTTTATATGTATTATTCTGACTCGATGTTAACTAAAAAATATTTCAAAGTTATTTTAATTGTAAGCAGTAGATTTATTATTTTTAATTTAATTTAATTATTTATATATTATATATAAATTTAATTCTCTTCTTTATTATTATTATATTTTTATTATTATTTATTATTATCTTATTATATGTATCTATGTACTAATTTGTACATTCCATCTAACTAAAGATATAATAACAATACAAACCTCGCAATAGTAGGAATAGATTACATCAAGGATTCTTAAGTTCAAGAAGGAAGAGAGTAATCGGCCACCAGAACTTATAAATGGTTAATCAAATAGCGAAACCTCTAGAGAAAGAAGAGAGTTCATTCAATCCGTTACTATATGAAGGATAGAGAACGAACAATACAAAAAAGTAATTTATAACACTTCACCCTTTCTACTGAACAAAAATAGTAAACTATGTTAGATTTTAATATTATAAGACTTTATCACTTTTATAGAGTCTTCGTGATAGATTATAAGTAATATAATTTAAGGATTATTAATTCCTTATGGTGTGAGTTGTGCCACCTTGTTGTCGAAGAGCTGTAGACCTAATTCCGATGGAGCTTCGAAAAGAGTATAGGAAGTCTCCAAACTACAGCGCGTTTTGATCCCTTCGTAAGAAGCCTAAACCAAGTGTGAAAGAGTAGAAAGTAGGCAAATAGTGAGCTACGTTAGCCTGTAGGTAAAAGTAGTGTATACAGCGTAGAAATAAAAGATGGGCAGAAGATCGGAACCATTAAAGTATGATAGGTATGCGCTATGGAGAAACGAGATATTTAAGAAATCCTAAGTTGGTTATGTTACCAGATCAGAATAGTAGGTAGGAGAGAGGTATAATCACGAGATCTGAAATAAAGGGACAAGAATCGAGATGAGGGATGTTCGCGAAAAAAAAAGTGATTTATGTGATTTGTTTCTAAGTAAATATCTTCATAGAACCTGGAAAACAACGCTCTGAAATGCATTAGAAGAGATCGACTTGAGAGGTACACATTTATACAAGGTTAATATATTTCAAGGAGGGTAGAACCGAGAGTGTGAGGTGGCTATAACCGTGAAGTCGTGTGGTGATGGTGAGCAATAGTTATGAAGAATGAAGTTCGGGTAAAGGTTAAAAATGTTGCATATACTCAGTATTTGTGGATTCGAGAGCCTACGATAAATGTGTGTATATAGTGATAATATATGTGTGTACGAAGAAAATGGGTTTATATTTGCTCTCTTTTGGTTCATTCACCAGTTAGAATATTTTTTCACATTGCACGCATTATCGTGAGACAAATAATGATTTATACTTGAAGTTGCGAGTTATTGTAAACTATTAATGATCGGATACAAAGGTACTTACTAGTTATTTAAGAAAGTAAAAAATAAGGTAAAATATAAAAATTAAGTAACTTTATATCATAGTAGTAATCTTTGAATATAGAAAAGAGTTTTAAAAGTAGAAGAGGTCATATGATATCTTACATAGATTTTAGTAGAAATTATAGGTCCATTCTTAGGTATTATATATATAATATAGAATTATATATATATAATATAGGTGATAATAGGGAAATGGAGAATAGAAATGGAGAAAATTCTGTTAGATGGATAGTTGAGTTGATAAGAAGAAATATTTATAGTATGATTACATGTTGAGGTATCGATAAAGAAAGAAAATAGTAATAAATATTATAAGCTTAATATACATGATATGAATGGTAATAATATCTGTGTAGATCCGTGTATCCTGAGGCTATTTTTACTTTCCTCATTTTGAAGTTAATGATTAAATGAATACATGATGTGTATAAATAGAAAGGATAAAGGAATACTAGATGTAAATGTATTCAGAGGGGCATGTAGGGGGTTATCTGATCACTATTTGGTGGGTGCTAGGGTAAGGGTGGGGGGAGAGGTAACGGTTAGAGAAAGAGAAAAAAAAGAGCGAGAATAGAAGTCATTAAAGTGGAAAAATTAGATGAGACAATGTGTAAGAGGATTTAGGAGGGGTATGGAGGATAGGTGGAGACGTGAGTATGTAGGGAAGCTGATAAATATATAGGACGGGAGAGAGTCCGCGAGAGAGATTTTATTTCAAGAATAAATCTGTAGATAAAATGAAAGAGGTGCCGTTAGAGGTATTATGAGTAAGCTAGTGAGAAGTTATATGGTAAAGAAACATGAATAGAGCCAAATATAAAAGCGATTAACTGGAATAATTCTTGTCAGACCGGCGGGAAAGAGTTTGTGAAAATACGAAAAAACGAATACGAGTCATATAGAGATAGAGTCGTAATGTTGAAACATCCTGGTTGGGAATAGCGCAAGGGAGAAGCTCTATGCAGGAGATATATTTTGCAGGTTAATAACATGTTTCCGTAACAAACGAGTGGCACGGTCTGACTGTAGAAAGCGAGTACAGTAAGAAATGCAAATCCTATAATGCAGTGTATATATTATCTGGAGTCATATATAAATATATGAATAAATAATTCGGGAAGCAAGATATTCTGGAAAGAAATAAATGTAAATATATAGAAGAGTCAAAGTTTAGGGAAGGTGTCGTTAGAGACGAGGATTTTTAAGGGAGGCTGGAAGTAGTCATGTAATATTAACTGTTGGAATTTACCTTTTGCCTGAGGATAGGGTGGTAAGTAAAACATTAAATCAGCTGTGGGGAGGGCATATATTTCTTAAGAGAATGTATTGATATGAAATGATTCTTGGAGAAGATTGATGAGGAAGTTTCCATCAGAAATTTGAAGGAGGGGGACAGTGGGAACAGGAGAAGTGGTAATTATGATATGACACACAATATGTGTTTATTACAAGAAATATAGATGGGCGCACGTTTTAACTATATGGAGAAAAAGGAGTAAAATGGAAAGTTGCCACCACCGTCTAGGAATATTGAGGTCTAAATCGCCCCCGTATACAAAAAGGTTATTCCTATTTAGCCTAAGTAGTTAGTTCTCAACACATTTTACAAGATGAGGTCAGTTCTTCTAGTAAGGGATGCGGGTTGTTGTGTGTATCTCGTGATGATTGTCAATGTACATAGTGAGTTTATGAGAAATGTACAAATTGGAGCAGAGAATTGATGGAAATGAAAAATAGATAACTAAGAGTATAGTATATAATTTACTTGTAGTATAGGAAAGTGGAGAGGATTACCAATATAGAAATGTAGAAATCCGGAAGATGTTGTTTGGTTCCCCTGTATAAAGTGAAAGAGTAAGGATGTATGTAGTGTATGAAGACTAATGTAAATAGATATTGTTATTATTTATTGACTACTCTTGAGCGAATAATATAAATGTAAGTGAATAATTGTTATTTTTAAATAAGAGAACCTGTATAGGTAGGGAAGAATGTTATTGTGAAGAGAAATAACTTACATATGTAGTTATGTTAGCAAGAAGGAACTGTGATTTATGTGTAAGTATTTTAACGGAAGAGAGAATGGGGGTATACCAATAACAAATGAGAGTGAGGATTCTATAAAGATGACTTGGATAGAGGCGAGGTAAGTCGTTGTGAAATCAAGTCTCAGGAATCAAACAACATTGAAGATGTGTTGTGAGAAAGGTATACGAAATGAGAGCAATTAGAAGTTATGGGTAGGGGGTGTTTTTAGATCTGGAGAAAAGCATATGATAGAGTAAGAGGGGGGGAAGTATGCTTGAGAGGGTGGCTTGGTAGAGCTAGTACCGCTATATAGCGGTTAAAGATAAGCTAAATATTAGGTTTGATCTTGTAACGGTCTTATCGATGAGAAATAATAATAGCAAATGGTTTGTGTAGAGTGTATTAGAGAGGAGATATTACGATATAGATATTTTATGGTTAAAAGTTATTAGAAATGAGAGAATCTAGACAGATAGATGTAGTTAAATGTCAACTTAGGTATATTATCACATTATATATTATTGAGAGTGTATGATGCAGAACAGGAATTTAATAGAGTGAAAGGTCTTGTGTTCAAAGATAGAGAGAGTGAGTGTTATGATATAGAAGTATTTTTAGGAGAACTTTTGAAAAATTTTAGTTATATTTGCAAAGATAAATATAAATGTATGTGTTTAATTAAAACATAAAATGTTTTAATATATTATATGTTATATGTGTAATGAGTGTGGCGGAAAGATAGGGGTGAAAGATGGGAAGTGAACATGATAGCTATTGCGGATATACTTTGCCTTTAGTGCGAAGAATTAGAAGCTGAAGTTATTGGTGAAGATTTTGAGAAGAGTTGTGTCGACAAAGGTCCTTAGATAAATCCAGTAAGAGAAAGTTTTAGTGGTTGAGGAGGGAGGAAAACAGAGATAGGGGATGCGGGTTAGAATTAGGTAGAGGTGTAGTATTAAGAAGAAGTAAAAAGGTTTTCAGATATTTTAGATGATTTGGGTAAGAAGGTAGATGAAGGAAGAGATAGAATCACAGAGTAGGAGAAAGGATGAGAGCATGAGTGGTTAGAGGAATTATGAGAAGGGGGGATTTATCACATAAACTTAAGATAAGTATTGTTCTGAAAAAATGTTGTGTTACAGCGGTACCTATATGGTGTAAACATGGGTTGAATGCTATGGTCCAAGAAGACAAGTTGGAGATGTTTAGATCGAAAAGGGTGAAGCGGTATGTGAGGTTAGTAAAAGAGAAAGGATTAGGAATAGGGTGATAAGAGAGTGATGTGATTGGAAGAATGGTTGGTGAGAAGAGCGGAAAAGGGAATGTTAAGATGGTTGGACATCTGGAGAGAATGGAGGAACAGAGGTTGGTTTGGTAGGAGAGTTTGGGAGGCGGAGGGGATGGAAGGAGGGGAAGGGGGAGACCAAGAAGAAGTTGATTGAATAAAGGAAATGCTGGAAGAGAGAGAGGGATGATGGTGGAGGAAGGTAGGGTGTTGGCCGAGGATAGAATGAATGAAGGAGGTGCGTGGGCGAGATGAAGGAAAATATGAATTAGGGAAGCTGCATGCACCACTACCCCCGCTTAAGCGGGAATAGTTGTGTGGGTTGTGTCAAGAATGGTGTGTGTCGTGTGAATTGCTAAGTATAATCAGATGTTAGATAATAATAATTTATAGTAGTAGAAAGTGCATGTGTGTGTAAGTAAATCTGTGAGTAGTTGTATAAAGTGAAAATCGTGTGGATGTAAGTAATTTCTGATCTGTAGATGTAATGTAAAAATCTGTGTTAGTGAGTGTATAAGTAAATATCTGTGGAAGATAGTAAATGTAATAATCTGTCGATGAATGTAAGTAAATCTAGTGTGCTGCATATTAAGTAAATACGGTGTGTGTGTGAGTGAATATTAGTATATAGCTAATGTACGTAGTATAAATGTAAGTGTACTAGGTAAATGTTGTGTTATATATAATAAGTTCATAATATAATGTGTGTATATAAGTGTAATGTGTATGATGTGATATTGTAGATAGCGTGTATATTATTATGTTGAGTAGTGGTGGGTAGTTGATGTGTGAATAATATAATATATATTAGTGATGTGTGTGTGTGTATTATGTAGTTGTTCTTAAATAATAAAACAATAGGCATATGATAGTTAAAATAACACTAAAAGTTAATAAAAATAAAATATATAATTATAAATATAAAAATAATAATAAAAGTTAAAATAATATAATAAAAGTTAAAATATAAGAAGCATAACTATAATAAAAGAATAAAAGATATAAAATTTAAAAATAAAGTATTAAAACAAAATTAAAATTAATAATAATAAGTTATAAATAATAAAGAATAAAATATAAAAGAATAAAAATAAAAAGTATATAAAAAAAAATAAAAAATATATAAAAGAAACATAATGTAATAAATATACGAGTTAAAGCAAGTTAAAAAACATATGAGTTAAAGCAGAAAAAACATGAGTAAAGCAGTAAAACATGAGTTAAAAGCAGAGTAAAACAAAAGCATACTTAACCCCTTGTTGCTATGTAACACCTCTATGAATTTACTGATTACAGCTTTGAAGTTATTAATTTTAATAAATGATAATTTCACAGTAAAACATATGATTAAAGCAGTAAAACATGAGATAAAGCAGAAAAATGAGTAAAGCAGTAAAGCAGTAAAACAAAACATACTAATCCCCCCCTTGGTGTTAGATAACACCTATTATTTACTATTACTGCTTTAAGTATGTAATGTTAATGATTTTAGTAAAATTTCGTACAATTGTAGTTAAATATCAATTAATGTTAAATCATAACAAAATTTTCTCAACATACAATTTTAAAATTATAAATTTAAAATATTAATAAAAATATTAAGAAAAATAATAGTTAATATATATTGTAAATAATAGTCTAATTAGTACAGTTTTAGTCGCAAAATGGTTTAATAAGAAAATGTTTAGATTGAAATAAAGATGAATGCTCATGTATGTATGTGGCTCCTGCTGCGGCGCGCGGTGGATCGGCTGAGGCACTGGTCGCCGAACGGTACGCCAAACTGCGCCTTGCGGCGCACGCGCGAAGGGCACGTCGACACGCTGCCGCGATCGCGCGCATCCGGCGGGAAACGCGGGAACGAGCGACGGAAACGGCTGAGCCTGCTGCATCAGAACGTGAACGTATTTCACGCAGATTACTCGAGAAGGCTTATTGAACATAGGGAAGTGGAGTCGAAATTGATCTGAAAATGTAAGTTTAGGGTTGAAAAGGATAGAGATATTAGAAAATGTATCAAAAATGAATCATCAATATAGATGGTATCAAAAGCTGAGGCATCAAAGATGAGCATCAAAGTTGAGTCTCAAAGATGAGGTCATCAAAGTGAGGCATTAATCAAGGCATTAAGCTGAGCATCACAGTTGAGGTATCAAAGTTGATGCATCAAAAATATCGAGTGTGAGTTAAGTCTGTAGTGTACTGTGTCGGTGAGTAAGGTGATATGGTTTTAAATGTAATTGTCTATGGTTAATGAACAGTTCTATGGAGAGTGTAAGTGCTTATAAGTGTCATAGTGTGATAAGTTCATATGAATGTGCTGATAAGGCATAGTGAGGTGTGTAAAGTGTCATAGTGTATGTGTGTAGTGTGTGTGCAAGTAATATATATGTATATATATATAATATATATCATATATATTATATATATATTAATATATATATATATATTATATATATATAATATAATATATTATATATATATTATATTATATATATCATATAATATTATAAGTGATAGAAAAAAGACTAACTCATAGTAGAAGCATCCTAACAGCTTGTAATATACACCAATCGAAATCCTCATACCTTATAACCTAGGGTAGAACACCCATATTAGGCTATTCGGTGCTCAGGGAGCTAGAAAAACTTGAAAAAAGTGGCACTCATTGGCACTATGTGGCACTCTCTGCACTATGTGGCACTCACTTTGCACTCATTGCACTCACGTTGGCATCATTGGCACTCCATTGGCAACTCCACTTGCACTCACCTGCAACTCATCTAATACTCATGAGAATAATCATTAGAAACTAATAGAAACATCCCTATATACTTTTCTACGGTGATTGGGAACCATCAAAGCCATCAATAGCGGTGGGTCAAAATTGGACCATGGTATCATGGCAAGGCGAAAGGGCGAAATATCATAGTCCAAACAAGGTTAAGACATCAAAAAAGGCTAAGTCCCTAAAGGAAGACCAAAAAATTACCGGGGGTCAAATTTGACCCATGGAAGACCAAAGGGGTAGTGGTCTGTACGTGAGTATAAGTGTAAATGTAAGTGTCTATGAAATGTAAGTGTCATAGTGAATTAAGGCATAGTGAATGTGTGTATACGTGTAAGTGTGTGTGTGTGTGGTTGTGTGGTTGTTGTGTGTGTGTTGTGTTGTGTGTGTGGATAAGTGTCATAGCTGATATGTGTGTATAAGTTAAGTAATCTTGTATGAGTGTAAGTAAATCTGCCGTGTTGTAATAAAGCTGCGTTGTGTAAGTAAAATCTGTGTCTGTGGTGTAAGTGTGAATCTTTCAATATAATTCCAACCAGAGAGGACGTCATCAATTGAGCCATAAAAAGTGAGCCATTCAAAGTGTAGGGCACGTGATAGGCTAGGTATAGTGTACGCTAGTAAGGTTGGTGAGTCTAGGTGAGTAGTGTATTGAAGGCTGTGGAGGTAGTGTGAGTTAGCTAGTGAAAGGATGGTGGAGGCTTAGTGTAGGTGTAGTGCATTAGGTGAAGGCTAGGTGTAGCCTGGGTGTAGTAGGTTAGGTTAGGCTGGGTGTAGGCTATGTGGAGGCTCGGGTGTAGGCTATATGGAGGCTGGGTGTAGGCTAGGTGTAGGCTAGGTATGTGTGTGTGTGTGTGTGTGTGTGTGTAGATGTTACCGAAATATCAAAAAATAGGGCTAAGCCCCTAAAGGGTGGTCAAAAATTAGGGTGGGCCAAAAATTGACCCACTGGAAGACCAAAGGTTGTCGAAAAAATGTAGGTTGCCAAAAAATTAGGTTCGGCCAAATAAAATAGGGTTCTCAAAAAATAGGGTTCTTAAAAAATTAGGTTCTCAAAAAATGTTAGGTTTCTCAAAAAATTAGGGTTCTCAAAAAGAATTTAGGCGTTTTCAAAAAATTAGGGTTACTCAAAAGAGCCTCGGTTGGAATAAACAAATTATGGGTTCTCAAAAAATAGGGTTCTCAAAAAATTAGGGTTCTCAAAAATAGGGTTCTCAAAAATTAGGGTTCTCAAAAAAAAATTAGGGTTCTCAAAAATTAGGGGTTCTCAAAAAGCTCGGTGGAATAAAAAATATGGGTTCTCAAAAAATAGGGTTCTCAAAAAATTAGGGTTCTCAAAAAAATTGGGTTCTCAAAAAAATTTGGGTTCTCAAAAAATTTGGGTTCTCAAAAAAAAATTAGGGTGGGACACGTACAACGGTTGCTCCGCAACCGTTTGGCACAACCCTTCTTCGAAGGGTTGCAAAAAATTAGGGTTCTCAAAAAAAAATTTGGGTTCTCAAAAAAATAGGGTTCTCAAAAAAATTTGGGTTCTCAAAAAATTTGGGTTCTCAAAAAAGGTCAAGGCCCAAAAAAAGTTAAGGTAAAAAATTCAGGTTGCCCAAAAAGGTCAAGGCCCAAAAAGGTCGCGGTCAGAAAAAGGTCAAAAAGGGGGAGGAGCTACGGCATGCAATATGCCCTTCCTACTACTATAGGGGTACTCGATCAAAAAAGTCTGGAGCATTACGGTTGGTTAGTCCATCTAGAATATTTCGACAGCGAAATGGATATTACTCTTATGGAATTAATATGAGGTTACAATATTCAAAGGATTCTCTTGAAGAATGCTAAAGAAGACCAAAAACATTTTATTTACATTCTGAGACCAAAAACACCCGCCAAATACATTTTAAAATTACTACAACGAGAATTTTTCTAAAGTTCCTTCAATGCTGAAAATTTTTAATGTTTGGGTGGTATTACCATATGACAACACCATCAAGGAACTGATAAATAAAAATTTGAAAGCTGAAAGTAATGGTAATGAATATAAAATTTCATGAAAGGATTGGGATAAGTTTTATTTTCGTCAAAATAGGAAGGATATAAAGATGGAGAATAAAAAAGTTCAAATATAGTGTTAAAACTGAAAATGTTAACAGCTCGCTCTTTCAACATCTTTCAAAAATGAATCACACAATTGTTTGGGTCTCCACAAATGAAGTCATAAAAATTCTCATCTATAATGTAAAGGAACATAATTGAATCGGCAATAATGAAGATTACTTGGCCCAGAAATATAAATTTTAACCAAGGATTTTATACGTTGGATAGAGGCAGGCAGGGCAGGCTAAAACCTATTCGTTCCAAATGTTCCAAAAATATATAAATGAATATTGTAAAACGGCAAGCAGGGCAGGCAGGCAGGCAGAGCACCAGGCAGGAAGGCAGGCAGGAGGCAGGGCAGGGCAGGCAGGCAGGCAGGCAGCAGGCAGGCAGGCAGGCGGGCAGGCAGGCGGCAGGCAGGCAGGCAGGCAGGCAGGCAGGCAGGCAGGCAGGCAGGCAGGCAATAAGGCAGGCAGGCATGCAGGCAGGCAGGCAGCAGGCGGGCAGCAGGCAGGCAGGCAGGCAGGCAGCAGGGCAGGCAGCAGGCAGGCAGGCAGGCAGGCAGGGCAGGCAGGCAGGCAGCAGGAGGCAGCAGGCAGGCAGGCAGGCAGGCAGCAGCATGCAGGAGGGCAGGCAGGCAGCAGGCAGGCAGCAGGCAGTAAGGCAGGCAGGCAGGAGGCAGGCGGCAGCAGCAGGAGGGGGGCAAGGGGGGGGCCCAAAAGGGGGGGCAGGGGGCCCAGGTTTTTCATTTAAAAAAAACACATATCGATGTTATATATATATTGGTAAATTATTATACAAGTGTTTATTTCACGATTTTTTACTTCTTTTTCCCAATTTACCTTTTTATAATAGCTATCGAATAGAAATTAAAACTGTATACCACATAAACGTATGAACCCAGGTTCAAATCTGGTTTTATATTTCAAGATACCTCTGAATAAAGGTTTTTTGACTACAGGTTTTTTGATTTTAAAAAAATTTGCTAGACATCTGTTCGGATGGACTCGCAGCATAACCAGGCGGCCCTCGGGCGACCCAAGATAAAGAAATTATCTTACTGTGCTGCTGTAGTGCATGGCTTCAGCTAAAATCTATTCAAGGGCAGGCAGGCAGGCAGGCAGGCAGGGCAGGCAGGCAGGCAGGCAGGCAGGCAAGGCAGGCAGGGCAGGCAGCCAGGCAGGCAGGCAGGCAAAGAGGCAGGCAGGCAGGCAGAAAACCTATTCGGCAAAATATGGGGACAGGCAGGCAGGCAGGCAGGCAGGGAAGGAAGCAGGCAGCAGGCAGGCAGGGCAGGGCAGGGCAGGCAGGCAGGCAGGCAGGAGGCAGGCAGGCAGGCAGGCAGCAGGCAGGCAGGCAGGCAGCAGGCAGGCAGGCAGGCAGGCAGGCAGGAAGGAAGGCAGACAGGCAGGCAGGCAGGCAGGGCAGCAGGCAGGCAGGCAGGAGGCAGGCAGGCAGGCAGGCAGGGCAGCAGGCAGGCAGGCAAGGCAGGCAGGGCGGGCAGGCAGGCAGGCAGGCATGGCAGGAGGCAGCAGGCAGGCAGGCAGCAGTTCATTGAAAAAAACACATATCGATTTTATATCTTACTATTTAAATTTCATAAAAGTGTTTATTCACTATTTACCTTCTTTTTTCCCATTTTACCGTTCTATAATAGCTATCGAATAGAAAATTCACTGTATATCACATAAACGTTACTGAACCCAGAGTTTAAATCTTATTTTTATTTCAAGATACCTTCTTGAATAAAGGTTTTTTGACTACAGGTTTTTTTATTTTAAAAAATATGCCATAGAAATGTTCGGGTGACTGCGTAGCATACAGGCGGCCCTCTGCCCTCCTTCCCCCACCCCCCCACAACCCCCCCCCACCCCCCCCCCAACCCCCCCCCCCCCCGCAGGGCGACCCAAGATTTAAGAATTATCTCTACGTCCGAGGCAGCAGGGAAGCAGGCAGGCAGCAGGCAAGCAGGCAGGCAGGCAAGCAGGCATTCAGGCAGGCAGGCAGCAGGCAGGCAGGCAGGCAGCAGGCAGGCAGGCAGGCAGGCAGGCAGGCAGGCAGGCAGGCAGGCAGGCAGGCAGGCAGGCAGGTAGGCACGCAGGCAGGCAGGCAGGCTGGCAGGCAGGCAGGCAGGCAGTTCATTGAAAAAAAACACATATCGATGTTATATTTACTATTTAAATTCATACAAAGTGTTTATTTGGCGACCCAAGATTAAAGAAATTATCTACTGGTGCATGGCAGTTGCATGCTTTCCGCTAAAATTCAAAGAGCAGGCTTGCAGGGCAGGCAGGCAGGCACGCTAGGCACGGCAGGCAGGCAAGGCAGCAGGATGGCAGGCAGGCAGGCAGGACAGCAGGCAGGCAGGGGCAGGCAGGCAGGCAGGATGGCAGGCAGGCAGGCAGGCAGCCAGGATGGCAAGGCAGGCAAAAACCATTCGCAATTATGGGACAGGCAGGGCAGGCAGGCAGCCAGGATGGCATAGGGCAGCAGGCAGGCAGGCCAGGATGGCAGGCAGGCAAAAACCTATTCGCAAAATGGGACAGGCAGGCAGGCAGGCAGGCAGGAAGGCAGGCAGGCAGGCATGGCGGCAGGCATGGCAGAGGCAGGCAGGCAAAAACCTAGGCGCAATAAGGCAGGCAGGCAGGAGGCAGGCAGGCAGGCAGCGGCAGGCAGCCAGGATGGCGGTTCGACATGCAGTCACCTGCACCGAAGTCCGGCAGGCAGGCAGCCAGGATGGCAGGCAGGCAGGCAGGCAGCCAGGATGGCAGGCAGGCAAAAACCTATTCGCAATATGGGACAGGCAGGCAGGCAGGCAGCGGATGGCAGGCAGGCAGGCAGGCAGCCAGGATGGCAGGCAGGCAAAAACCTATTCGCAAAATGGGACAGGCAGGCAGGCAGGCAGGCAGGAAGGCAGGCAGGCAGGCAGGCAGGCAGGCAGGCAGCAGGCAGGCAGGCAGGGCAGGCAGGCAGGCAGGCAGGCAGGCAGGCAGGGCAGGCAGGCAGGCAGGCAGGCAGGCAGGCAGGCAGGCAGGCAGGCAGGCAGGCAGGCAGGCAGGCAGGCAGGCAGGCAGGCAGGCAGGCAGGCAGGCCAGGCAAGCAGGCAGGCAGGCAGGCAGGCAGCAGGCAGGGCAGGCAGGCAGGCAGGCAGTTCATTGAAAAAAACACATATCGATGTTATATTTACTATTTAAATTCATACAAAGTGTTTATTTCACGATTTTACTTCTTTTTTCCCATTTACCGTTCTATAATAGCTATCGAATAGAAATTCACTGTATCACATAACGTATGAACCCCAGAGTTCAAATCTGGTGTTTATTTCAAGATACCTCTTGAATTAAAGGTTTCTTGACTAGACTTTTTATTTTTAAAAAACTTTGCCTAGAAACTGTTCGGCGTGACTGTAGCATACAGGCGGCCCTCTGGGCGACCCAAGATTAAAGAAATTATCTACTGTCCGCAGGCAGGCAGGAAGGCAGGCAGGCAGGCAGGCAAGCAGGCAGGCAGGCAAGCAGGCAGGCAGGCAGGCAGGCAGGCAGGCAGCAGGAAGGCAGGCAGGGAGAAGGTGTGTGGTTTGAAAGGCAGGCGCGAAGGCAGGCAGGCAGCAGGCAGCGTAATCAGCAGACAGGCAGGCTGGCAGGCAGGCAGGCAGGCAGTTCATTGAAAAAAACACATATCGATGTTATATTTACTATTTAAATTCATACAAAGTGTTTATTGGCCGACCCAAGATTAAAGAAATTATCTACTGGTGCTGTGCAGTGCATGCTTCCGCTAAAATCTATTCAGGCAGGCTGGCAGGCAGGCAGGCAGGCAGGCAGGCAGGCAGGCAGGCAGGCAGGCAGGCAGGCAGGCAGGCAGGCAGGCAGGCAGGCAGGCAGGCAGGCAGGCAGGCAGGCAGGCAGGCAGGCAGGCAGGCAGGCAGGCAGGCAGGCAGGCAGGCAGGCAGGCAGGCAGGCAAAGCAAGGCAGGCAGGTAGGCAGGAGGCAGGCAGGCAGGCAGGCAGGCAGGGCAGGATGCAAGCAGGCAGGCAGGCCGCCAGCAGGCAGGCAGGCAGGCAGGCAGGCAGGCAGGCAGGCAGGCAGGCAGGCAGGCAGGCAGACAGGCAGGCAGGCAGTTCATTGAAAAAAACACATATCGATGTTATATTTACTATTTAAATTCATACAAAGTGTTTATTTGGCGACCCAAGATTAAAAGAAATATCTACTGGGATTTGCGGTGCAGTGCATGCTCCGCTAAAATCTATTCAGGCAGGCTGGCAGGCAGGCAGGGCAGCAACGCAGGCACTGCTGGTAACAGGCAGAGCAGACAGGCGGCAGGCAGGCAGGCAGGCAGGCAGGCAGGCAGGCAGGCAGCGCTGGCAGGCAGGCAGGCAGGCAGGCAGGCAGGCAGGCAGGGCAGGCAGGCAGGCAGGCAGGCAGGCAGGCAGGCAGGCAGGCAGGCAGGCAGGCAGGCAGGCAGGCAGGCAGGCAGGCAGGCAGGCAAGGCAGGCAGGCAGGCAGGCATGGCAGGCAGGCAGGCAGGCGCTTCTAAAACCTATTCGTGAAATGGGACATGAAAATGTCCCAAAAATAATAAGGAAATGTATTTGTGATTCGCAGCAGGGCAAGGCAAGGCAGGCAGGCCGCAGGCAGCAAGGCAGGCAGGCAGGCAGGCAGGCAGGCAGAGCAGACGGGCACGGGATGCAGGTGACAGGAGTTAGGGAGGCTGGCGGTAGGCAGGCAGGCAGGCAGGCAGGCAGGCAGGCAGGCAGCAGGCAGGCAGGCAGGCAGGCAGGCAGGCAGGGCAGGCACCAGGCAGGCAGGAGGGCAGGCAGGCAGGCAGGCAGGGCAGGCAGGCGGAGGCAGGCAGGGCAGGCAGGCAAAGCAGGCAGGCAGGCAGGCAGTCAGGCAGGCAGGCAGGCAGTTCAGTAACAAACAATAAATATGGAACTTATATTTACTATTTACAATTCATACAAAGGTGTTTATTCACGATTTTTACTTCTTTTTTCCCATTTACCGTTCTATAATAGCTATCGAATAGAAATTCACTGTATCACAACATAACGAATGAAACCCAGAGTTCAAATCTGGTTTTTATTTCAAGATACCTCTTGAATTAAAGGTTTCTTGACTATAGGTTTTTTATTTTTAAAAACTTTGCCTAAGAACTGTATCGGGTTTGACTGCGTAGCTAACAGGCGGCCTCTGGGGCGACCCACGATTAAAGAAATTATCTACTAGTGCTGGCAGGCAGGCAGCAGGCAGGCAAGCAGGCAGGCAGGCAGGCAGGCAGCAGGCAGGCAGGCAAGGCAGGCAGGGCAGGCAGGCAGGCCAGGCAGCAGGCAGCAGGCAGCAGGCCAGGAGGGCGGGCAGGCAGGCAGGCAGGCAGGCAGGCTAGTCAGGCAGGACAGGCAGACAGGCAGCAGACAGGCAGGGCAGGCAGGCAGGCAGGCAGGCAGGGCAGGCAGGCAGGCAGGCAGGGAGGCAGGGAAGCAGGCAGGCAGGCAGGCAAGGCTAGGCAGGCAGGGGAAGGGCAGGCAGGCAGGAGGCAGGCAGGCAGGGCAGGCAGGCAGGCAGGCAGAGCGAGGCAGGCAGGCAGGAGGCAGGCAGAGGCAGGTAGGCCAGGCAGGAGGCAGGCAAGCGCAGGCAGGCAGGGCAGGCAGGCAGGCAGGCAGGCAGGCAGGGCGGCAGGCAGTTCATGAAAAAAACAGCATATCGACTGTTAGTGATATTCTATTTAAATCTCAATACAAAGTGTTTTATTTCACGAGCTTTACTTCTTTTTTCCCATTTACCCGTTCTATAATAGCTATCGAATATAAATTCACATGTATCATATAACGAATGAACCCCAGAGTTCAAATATTGGTTTTTATTTCAAGATACCTCTTGAATTAAAGGTTTCTTGACACAGGTTTTTTATTTTAAAAAACTATGCCTAGAAACTATGGGGTGACTGCGTAAAGCATTACAGGCGCCCTGTGGGCGACCCCAGATTAAAGAAATTATCTACTGTTGCTGCAGGCAGGCAGGAAGCAGGGCAGGCAGGCAGGCAAGCAAGGAGGCAGGCAAGCAGGCAGGCAGGCAGCAGCAGGCAGGCAGGCAGGCAGGCAGGCAGGCATTGCAATAAGGACGGAAGGCAGGCAGGCAGGCAGGCAGGGCAGCGGCAGGCAGGCAAGGCAGGCAGGCAGGCAGGCAGGCGGCAGGCAGGCAGGCATACTAGTGCTGTGCAGGCAGGCAGGCAGGCAGTTTCATTGAAAAAAAACACATATCGATGTTATATTGACTATTTAAATTCATACAAAGTCGTTTATTGGCGCCCAAGATTAAAGAAAATTACTCTTACTGGTGGCTGTGCATGCATGGCTTCGCTTAAAATCTTATCAGGCAAGGCTGAGGCAGGGGCAGGCAGGCTGGCAGGCGGCAGGCAGGCACGCAGGCAGCAGGCAGGCAGACAGGCGGCAGGCAGGCAGGCGAAGGCAGGCAGAAGGCAGGGCGGCAGGCTGGCAGGCACGGCAGGAGGCAAAGTCAGGCAGGCAGGCAGGCAGGGAGGCAGGAGGGCAGGAGGCAGGCAGGCAGGCAGGGCAGGCAGGCAGGCAGGCAGGCGGAGGTCAGCAGGCAGGCAGGCAGGCAAGGCAGGCAGGCAGGCAGGCAGCAGGCAGGCAGGCAGGCAGGCAGGCAGGGCAGGTAAGCAGGCAGACAGGCAGGCTGGCAGGCAGGCAGAAGGCAGCTAGTTCATTGAAAAAACACATATCGATGTTATATTTACATTTTAAACTTCATACAAAGTGTTTATTTCCCGACCCAAGATTAAAGAAATTATCTACTAGTGGTGCTGTGCAGTGCATGCTTCCGCTAAAATCTATTCAGGAGGCTGGGCAGCAGGCAGGCAGGCACGCAGGCACGCAGATAATCAAGGCATGGCATTCAGGCAGGCAAGCAAGCAGGCATGCAGCAGGCAGGCAGGCAGGCAGGCAGGCAGGCAGGCAGGCAGGCAGGCAGGCAGGCAGGCAGGCGGCAGGCAGGCAGGAGGCAGGGCAGGCAGGCAGGCCAGGCAGGCAGGCAGGAAGGCAGGCAGGCAGGCCAAGGCAGGCAGGCAGGCAGGAGGCTGGCAGGCAGCACGGCAGGCTAAAACCATATTCGTGAAATTGGGACTGAAAAATGGTTCCCAAAAATATATAGGAATATTTGTTATTCCCAGGCAGGCAGGCAGGCAGGAGGCACAGCCAGGCAGGCAGGCAGGCAGGCAGGGAGGGCAGGCAGGGAGGCAGACAGCCAGGCAGGCAGGCAAGGCAGGTAGGAGGCAGGCAGGCAGGCAGGCAGGCAGGCAGCAAGGAAGGAAGGAAGCAAGCCAGGAAGCAAGGAAGCAAGCAAGGAAGGAAGCAAGCAGGCAGGCAGGCAGGCAGGCAGGCAGGCAAGGCAGGAGGGCAGGGCAGCAGGGCAGGCAGGCAGACAGGCTACAGGCATGCAGTTCATTGAAAAAACACATATCGATGTTATATTTACTATTAAATCATTTTACAAAGTGTTTATTTTCACGATTTCTACTTATTTATCAGGTTAATTACGTTCAATAATAGCTATCGGAATAGAAATTCACTGTATCACACATAACGTATGAACCCCAGAGTTCAAATCTGGTTTTTATTTCAAGATACCTTCTGGGAATTAAAGGTTCTATGACTATTAGGTTTTATTATTTTAAAACTTTGCCTTAGAAACTGTTGGGTGGATGCGTAGCAACGAGGCGGCCCTCGGGGCGACCCACGATTAAAGAACATATCTACTGGCGGCAAGGGCTGGCAGAGAAGGCAGGCAGGCAAGCAGTCAGTCAGGCAGGAAACCAGGCAGGCAGGCAGGCAGGCAGGCAGGCAGGAGGCAGGCAGAGGCAGGCAGGCAGGCAGCAGGCAGGCAGGCAGGGCAGGCAGGCAAGGCAGGCAGGCAGGCAGCAGGCAGGCAGACAGACAGGAGAGTGGCAGGCAGGCAGGCAGGCAGGCAGGCAGGCTGGCAGCAGGAAGGCAGGCAGGCAGAGATAAATGAGGCAGGCAGGCAGGCAGGAGGAAAGGCAGGCAAGCAGACAGACAGGCAGGCAGGCAGGAGAGGCAGGCAGGCTAAACCTATTCGTAAAAGTGGGATATGAAAAATGTTCCCCAAAAATATATAGGGCAATATTGTTCGATTCGCAGGAGCAGGCAGCGCAGGCAGGCAGGCGGGCAGGGAGGCAGGCCAGCAGGCAGGCAGGCAGGCAGGCAGGCAGGCAAGGCAGGCAGGCAGGCAGGCAGGCAGAAAGGTATACGTGAAGGAAGGCAGGCACGCACGCAGGGCAGGCAAGCAGGCACCGCACGCAGGCACGCGTCAGGCAGCAAGCAGCAGGGAGGCAGGCTTAAAAACCTATTTTCGTAAACATGGGGAACATAAAAAAATGTTCAAAATATATATGAAATCCATTTGTATATCGCAAACAGCAGGCAGGCAGGCAGGCTGGCAGGCGGCAGTCAGGCAGGCAGGCAGGCAGGCCGGCAGGCAGAGCAGGCAGAGCAGGCAGGCAGGCAGGTGGCAGCAGGCGGCAGGCAGGCAGGTAGAGCAGGCAGGCAGGCAGGATTGCAGGCAGGCAGGCAGGGAAGGGCAGGCAGGCAGGCAGGAAGGCAGAGAGGCAGGCCAGGCAGGCATCCAGGCAGGCAGGCAGGCAAGCAAGCAGGAGGCAGACAGGCAGACAGGCAGAGAGGCAGGCAGGCAGGCAGGCAGGCAAAGCAAGCAGGCAGGCAGGCAGCAGGCAGTTCATTGAAATAACCACAGTTATCCTTTATGTTTAATTTACTATTAAGTTCATTACAAAGGTTTATTTCAAGAATATTATGGTAGGGCCATGCAGGGCAGGCAGGCAGGCAGGCAGGCAGGCAGGCAGGCAGGCAGGCAGCAGTGCAGGCAGGCAGGCAGGCAGGACAGGCAGGAAAGACAGGCAGCAGACACGGCAGGAAGCAGGCCTAAAACCCTATTCGTAAAATGGGACATGAAAATGTCCCAAAAAATAATATAGGGAAAGTTGTTATCGAGAGAGCGCAGGCAGGCAGGCAGGCAGGCATACAGGCATTCAGGCAGGCAGGACAGGCAGGCAGGCAGGCAGGCAGGCAGGAAGGGATGTAGGCAGGGAGGGTAGAATGTGAAAATCAGGTGGGTAGAAAGGCGGGGCAGGCAGGCAGGCAGGACAGCAGGCAGGCGGCAGGCAGGCAAAAACCTATTCGTAAAATGGGACATGAAAAAAGGGTCTCAAAAATATATAGGAATATTTGTTATTCGCAGGCAGGCAGGTCAGGCAGGCAGGCAGGCAGGCAGGCAGGCAGGCAGGCAGGCAGGCAGGCAGGCAGGCAGGCAGGCAGGCAGGCAGAAAGGCAGGCAGGCAGGCAGGCAGGCAGGCAGGCAGGCAGGGCAGGCAGGCAGGCAGCAGGCAGGAAGGCAGGCAGGGCAGGCAGGCAGGCAGGCAATCAGGCATTCAGGCAGGCAGTTCATTGAAAATAACCACATATCGATGATATATTTACTATTTAAGTTCAATACAAAGTGTTTATTTCAAGATATTTTTGGCAGGACAGGCAGGCAAGAGGCAGGCAGGCGGCATTCAGGCAGGCACGGCAGGGCAGGCAGGCAGGCAGCAGGGGCAGGAACAGGCAGGCAGGCAGGCGGCAGGCAGGCAGGAACGGAAGCGGCACGCCTGAAGGCAGTAACCGAGGCTAGCACGCATGCCGGCAGCAGGCAGGAGGCAGGCAGGCAGGCAAAACCTATTCGCCAATATGGTACAGGCAGCAGGTGGCAGGCAGGGAAGGCAGAGGCAAGCAAGGCAGGCAGGGCAGGCAGGCAGGCCAAAAAACCTGATTCGCAATATGGACAGGCAGGCAGGCAGGAGTCAGAGCAGGCAGGCAGGCAGGCAGGCAGGCAGGCAGGCAGGCAGGCAGGCAGGCAGGCAGGCAGGCAGGCAGGCAGGCAGGCGGCAGGCAAGAGGCAGGCAGGAGGGGTGACTGCAGGCAGGCAGGCAGGCAGGCAGGCAGGCAGCAGGCAGGCAGGCAGGGAAGGCAGGAAGGCAGGCAGGGAGGCAGGGAAGGGAGGGTAGACCGGCAGGCAGGGAGGCAGGCAGGCAGGCAGGGCAGGGCAGGGGAGCGAGGGGCAGGCAGGCAGGCAGGCAGGCAGGCAGGCAGGCAGGCAGGCAAACTAAATAACGCAGGCAGGCAGGCAGGCAGGCAGGCAGGCAGGCAGGCAGGCAGGCAGGCAGGCAGGCAGGAAGGGAGGCAGGCAGGAAGCAGGCAGGCAGGCAGGCAGGCAGGCAAGCAGGAAGGCAGGCAGGCAGGCAGGGAGCAGGCAAGGCAGGCAAGCAAGCAGGCAGGGCAGACAGGAGACAGGCAGGACAGGAACGGCAGGGCAGGCAGGCAGCGCAGGCAGGCAGGCAGGCAGGCAGGGCAGGCAGGCAGGCAGGCAGGAGGCAGGCAGGACAGGCAGGCAGGCAGGCAGGGCAGCGCAGGCAGGAGGCAGGCAGGCAGGCGGGCAGGCAGGCAGGGCAGGCAGGCAGGCAGGCAGGACAGGCAGCAGGCAGGCAGGCAGGAGGCAGGCAGGGGCAGGCAGGCAGGAGGCAGCAGGAAGGAGGCAGCAGGCAGGCGCAGGGAGGCAGGCAGGCAGGCAAGGCAAAGCAGGCAGGAGGACAGGCAGACAGGCAGAAGGCGACACGGCAGACAGGTCAGACAGGCAGACAGGCAGGCAGGCAGGAGGAAAGGCAAGCAGGCAGGCAGGCAGGGCAGGCAGCAGTTCCATTGAAATAACCAAATATCGATGTTATATTTACATTTAAGTCATACTCAAAGTTTATTATCAAGATATTTTTGGCCAGGCAGGCAGCAGGGCAGGCAGGATGGCAGGGCAGGCAGGCGGGGCAGGCAGAAGACAGGCAGGAGGCAGGGCAGGAAGGCAGGCTAAACCTATATCGTAAAATGGGGAATGAAAATGTCCCACAAAATAGTATAGGAATATTTGTTATTCGGAGGCAGCAGGCAGGCAGGCAGGCCAGGCAGGCAGGCAGGCAGGCAGGCAGGAGGCAGGCAGGCAGGCCAGGCACGGCAGGCAGGCAAGGAGGGCCAGGCAGACAGGAAAGCAGGTAAGTCACGGCAGGCAGCAGGCAGGCAGCCAGACAGGCAGGCAGGGCAGGCAAGCAGGCTAAACCTATTCGTCACATTGGCCGTCTCATGTCCTCAAAAATACATATAGGACTTGAGGAAGGCAGCAGGCAGGCAGGCAGGCAGGAGGCAGGCAGGCAGGGCAGGCAGGCAGGCAGGCAGGCAGGCAGGCAGGCAGGCAGGCAGCAGGCAGGCAAGAAGGCAGGCAGGGCAGGCAGGCAGGCAGGCAGGGAAAGCAGCAGGCAGGCAGGCAGCGCAGGCCAGGCATGCAGGCAGCGGCAGGAGGCAATCAGCTAAGGCAGGCAGTTCATTGAAATAAACACATATCGATGTTATATTTTCTATTTAAGTTCATACAAAGTGTAATATTGTCAAGAGTATTTTGGCAGACAGGCAGGCAAGCAGGCAGGCCAGGCAGCATTCAGGACAGGCAGGCAGGCAGGCAGCAGGCAGGCAGGCAAGACAGGCAGGCTGGCAGGCAGGCAGGCAGGGCAGGCAGGCAGGCAAGCAGGCAGGGCAGGCAGGCAGGCAGGCAGGCAGGCAGGAAGGGCAGGCAGGCAGGCAGGCAGGCAGGCAGGCAGGCAGGCAAAAACCTATTCGCAATATGGTACAGGCAGGCAGGGGCAGGCAGGAAGGCAGGCCAGGCAGGCAGCGCAAGGCAGGCAAAAAACCTATTTCGCACTATGGAGGACAGGCAAGGCAGGCAGGCAGGCAGGTAAGGGCAGGCAGGCAGGCAGGCAGGCAGGCGGCAGGGCAGGCAGGCAGGCAGGCAGCAGGCCGGCAGGCAGGCAGCAGGCAGGCAGGCAAGCAGGCAGGCAGGCAGGCAGGCAGGCAGGCAGCAGGCAGGCAGGCAGGCAGGCAGGCAGGCAGGCAGCAGGCAGGCAGGGCAGGCAGGCAGGGCAAGGCAGGGCAGGAAGGCAGGGCAGGCAGGCAGGCAGGCAGGCAGGCAGGCAGGCAGGCAGGCAGGCAGGCAGGCAGGCAGGCAGGCAGGCAGGCAGGCAGGCAGGCAGGCAGGGCAGGAGGGGCAGGCAGGCAGGGCAGGCGCAGGCGGCAGGAGGCAGGCACGGCAGGCAGGCAGGCAGGCAGGAGGCAGGCAGGAAGGCAGGCAGGCAGCAGGGAGGCAGGCAGGCGGCAAGCAAGCAGGCCAGGGCAGACAGCAGACAGAGCAAGACAGGCAGGCAGGCCGGCAGGGCAGGCAGGCAGGCAGGCAAGGGCAGGCAGGCAGAGCAGGGCAGGCAGCGCAGGGCAGGCAGGCAGGCAGGCAGGCGGAGGCAGGCAGGCAGGGAGGGCAGGGAGGCAGTCAGGGCAGGCAGGGCAGGCAGGCAGGGAGGCAGGGCGGCAGGGAGGCAGGGAGGCAGGGCAGGAGGGGAGGGAGGCAGCGGGAGGGAGGCAGGCAGGAAGGCAGGCAGAAAGGCAGGCAAACATGGATGCAGGGCACGCTAGGCAAGTAGAGACCAGGCATACAGCGAAGACCAGGCAGGGACAGGCAGACAGGCCAGGACAGGGCAGGACAGGGCAGACAGGCAGGGCAGGACAGGCAGGAAGGAAAGCAGGCAGGCAGGCAGGCAGGCAGGCAGTTCATTGAAATAACCACATATCGATGTTATATTTACTATTTAAGTTCATACAAAGTTTATTTCAAGATATTTTTGGCAGGCAGGCAGGCAGGCAGGCAGGCAGGCAGGCAGGCAGGCAGGCAGGCAGGCAGGCAGGCAGGCAGGCAGGCAGGCAGGCAGGGCAGGCAGGCAGGCAGGCAGGCAGACAGGCAGGCAGGCAGGCAGGCAGGCTAAAACCTATTCGTAAAATGGGACATGAAAAATGTCCCAAAAATATATAGGAATATTTGTTATTCGCAGGCAGGCAGGCAGGCAGGCAGGAGCTCGGCAGGGCCAGGCAATCAGACAGGCAAGGCAGAGCAGGCAGGAGGCAGGCAGGCAGGCAAGGGCAGGCAGGCAGGCAGGCAGGCAGGCAGGCAGGCAGGCAGGCAGGCAGGAAGGCAGGTAGGCAGGCAGGCAGGCAGGCAGGCAGGCAGGCAGGCAGGCAGGCAGAAAGCTAACATATATTCTTCGTAAAATGGGGACATGAAAAAATGTCATCAAAAAAATATTATAAGGAATATTTTTTTATTCGTAGGCAGGCAGGCAGGCAGGCAGGCAGGCAGGCAGGCAGGCAGGCAGGCAGGCAGGCAGGCAGGCAGGCAGGCAGGCAGACAGGCAGGAAAGGCAGGCAGACAGCAGGCAGGCAGGCAGGCAGGCAAGCAAGCAGGCAGGCAAGCAGGTAGGCAGGCAGGCAGGCAGGCAGGCAGGCAGGACAGGTACAGGCAGGAAGGCAGGCAGGTAGGCAGGCAGGCCAGACAGGCAGGCAGGAAGGCAGACAGGAAGGCAAGACAGGGGGAAAGCAAGGCAGGGAGGCAGGAGAGCAGAAAAACAGGCAGGCAGGGCAGGCAACAGTAAGGCAGTGACTGGAATAACAGACGGGACAAGTTGAAATTGGCAGGCAGACAGGCAGGCAGGCAGGCAGGCAGGAAGGCAGGCAGGCAGGCAGGCAGGCAGGCAGGCAGGCAGGCAGGCAGGCAGGCAGGCAGGCAGGCCAGCAGGCAGGCAGGCAGGCAGGCAGGCAGGCAGGCAGGCAGGCAGGCAGGCAGGCAGGCAGGCAGGCAGGCAGGCAGGCAGGCAGGCAGGCAGGCAGGCAGGCAGGCAGGCAGGCCAGTACAACAGTAGGCAGGCAGGCAGACTAAAACCTATTCGTAAAAATGGGACATGCAAAATGTCCCAAAAATATATTAATTATTAGGAATATTTGGTTATTGTAGGCAGGAGGCAGGCAGGCAGGCAGGCATACAGGCATCAGACAGGCAGGCAGGCAGGCCAGGCAGGGCAGCAGGCAGGCAGGCAGGCAGGAGGGCAGCAGACAGGAAAGCAGGTAAAAGTAGGCAGGCAGGCAGCAGGCAGGCAGACAGGCAGGGCAGGGCAGGCAAGCAGGTAAAAATATTCGTACCACCAATGGGACATGAAAGATGAACACAAACAACATATCGGAATATTTGTTATGCGAAGGAAGCAGGCACGGCAGGCAGGCAGGCAGGCAGGCAGGCAGGCAGGGCAGGCAGGCAGGCAGGCAGTGAGGCAGGCAGGCAGGCAGGGGCAGGCCAGAACAGGCAGGCAGGCAAGGAGGCAGAGGGAGGAAAGCAGGCAGGCAGGCAGGGCAGGCAGGCAGGCATGCAGGCAGGCAGGCAAGCATTCAGGCATTCGCAGGCAGGCACTTCATTGAAATAACCACATATCGATGTGATATTATGTTGCTATTTAAGTTTCATACAACTGTGTATATTTCTAAGATATTTTTGGCAGACAGGCAGTGCAAGCAGGCAGGCAGGCAGGGCATTATCAGGCAGGCAGGCAGGCAGGGCAGGCAGGCAGACAGGCAGGTAGGCAGCAGGCAGGGCAGGCAGGCAGGCAGGCAGGCAGGCAGGCAGGCAGGGCAGGCAGGCACGGCGCAGGGCGGCAGGCAGGGCAGGCAGGCAGGGGCAAGGCAGGCAAGAGCAAAACCTATTCGCATATGGTACAGGCAGGGCAGGGTGGCAGGCCAGGACAGGCAGAGCAAAGCGGCAGGCAGGCAGGCAGGCAGGAAAACAGGCAGGCAGGCAGACAGGCAGGCAGGCAGCAGGCAGGAAGGCAGGCAGGCAGGCAGGCCGGCAGGCAGCAGGCAGGGCAAGGCAGGGTGAGGCAGGAGCGCCGGCAGCTGAAGGCAGGAGGCAGGCAGGCAGGCAGGCAGGCAGGCAGGCAGGCAGGCAGGCAGGCAGGCAGGCAGGCAGGCAGGCAGGCAGGCAGGCAGGCAGGCAGGCAGGCAGGGCAGGCAGGCAGGGCAGGCAGGCAGGCAGGGCGGCAGGCAGGCACGCAGGCAGGCAGGCAGAGCGGCAGGCAGGGCAGGCAGGCAGGCAGCGCAGGCAGGCAGGAAGGCAGACAGGCAGGCAGTCAAGGCAGGCGGGCAGGCAGGCAGCCAGGCAGGCAGGCAGGCAGGCAGGCAGGCAGGAGGCAGGCAGGCAGGCAGGCAGGGAGGCAGGCAGGCAGGCAGGCAGGCAGGCAGGCAGACAAGGAGGCAGGCAGGCAGGCAGGCAGGGCAGGCAGGCAGGCAGGCAGGCAGGCAGGGCAGGCAGGCAGCCAGGCAGGCAGGCAGGCAGGCAGGCAGCAGGCAGGCAGGCAGGCAGGCAGGCAGGCAGCAGGCAGGCAGGCAGGAGGCAGGCAGGCAGGCAGGGCGGGCAGGCAGGCAGGCAGGCAGGCAGGCAGGCAGGAGGCAGGCAGGCAGGCAGGTAGGAGCAGAAGGCAGGCGGGCAGACGGGAACAACAGTTGACAAGCAGAGGCAGGCAGACAGGCAGACAGGCAGACAGGGCAGACAGGCAGGCAGGCAGGCAGCCAGACAGGCAGGCAGGCAGGCAGGAAATCACTGCAGGCAGGCAGGCAGGCAGCAGGCAGGCATTGAAATAACCACATATCGATGTTATATTTACTATTTAAGTTCATACAAAGTGTTTATTTCAAGACAAGGCAGGCAGGCAGGCAGGCAGGCAGGCAGGCAGGCAGGCAGGCAAGGCAGGCAGGCAGGCAGGCAGGCAGGCAGGCAGGCAGGCAGGCAGGCAGGCAGGCAGGCAGGCAGGCAGGCAGGCAGGCAGGCAGGCAGGCAGGCAGGCAGGAAGGCAGGCTAAAACCTTTTCGTAAAATGGGACATGAAAAATGTCCCAAAAATATATAGGAATATTTGTTATTCGGAGGCAGGCAGGCAGCAGGCAGGCAGGCAGGCAGGCATTACCAGACAGAGCAGGTAGCAGGTTAACAGTCTAGCGCATGCAGGCTGGCAGAGGAGGCAGGCAGGCAGGCAGGCAGGCAGGAGGGCAGGCAGGCAGGCAGGGCAGGTAGGTAGGCAGGCAGGCAGGCAGGCAGGCAGACAGGCAGGCAGGCAGGCAAGCAGGCTAAAACCTATTCGTAAAATGGGACATGAAAAATGTCTCAAAAATATATAGGAATATTTGTTATTCGCAGGCAGGCAGGCAGGCAGGCAGGCAGGCAGGCAGGCAGGCAGGCAGGCAGGCAGGCAGGCAGGCAGGCAAGAAGGCAGGCAGGCAGGCAGGGCAGGGAGGCAGGAAGACTGGAAAGCAGGCAGCAGGCAGGCAGGTAGGCAGGCAGGCAGGCAGGCAGGCAGGCAGGCAGACAGGCAGGCAGGCAGGCAGGCAGGCAGGCAGGCAGGCAGGCAGGCAGGAAGGCAGACAGGCAGGCAGACAGGCAGGCAGGCAGGAAGCAGGCAGGCAGGCAAGCAGGCAGGCGTTATTCGCAGGCAGGCAGCAGACAGTAAGCAGGCTGCATGGCAAGCAGGACAGGCAGAACAGGCAGCAGACAGGGCAGGAGGCAGGCGGCAGGATGCAGAAAGGCAGGCAGACAGGCAGGGCAGGCAGGCAGGAGGCAGGCAGGCAGGGCAGGCAGGCAGGCAGGCAGGCAGGCAGGCAGGCAGGCAGGCAGGCAGGCAGGCAGGCAGGCAGGCAGGCAGACAGGCAGGCAGTCAGGAAAACAGATAGGAGCAGTCATGGCAGGCAGGCAGGCAGGCAGCAGAAAGGGCAGGCAGGCAGGCAAGCAGGGAGGAAGGCAGGCTTTAAACGTAAAAAAATGTTCAAAAATATATATATATATATAGGAATATGTTGTTTTCGGGGCAGGGCAGGACAGGGCAGGCAGGCAGGCATACAGCCAGGAAGGCAGGCAGGCAGGCAGGAGGCAGGCAGGCAGGCAGGCAGGGCAAGGCAGGAGGAAGGCAGGGCAGACGGAAAGCAGGTAAGTAGGGAGGGCAGGGCAGGCAGGCAGGCAGACAGGAGAGGCAGGGCAGCAAGCAGGCTAAAACCTATTCTTAAAATGGGACATGAAAAATTTCTCAAAAAACTATATAGGCATATTTGTTATTCGCAGGGCAGGCAGGCAGCAGGCAGGCAAACAGGCAGGCAGTGCAGGCAGGCAGGCAGCAGGCAGGCAGGCAGACAGGCAGAAAAGGCAGGCAGACAGGCAGGCCAGGCAGGCAGGCAGGCAGCAGGAAAGCAGGCAGGCAGGCAGCAGCAGGCAGGCATGCAGGCAGGCAGGCAGGCAATCAGGCATACAGGCAAGGCAGATTCATTTGAAAATAACCACATTATCGATGTTATATTCTGCTATTAAGTTCATCTAACAAAGTGTATATTTCAAGATATTTTGGCAGAAGGCAGGCAAGCAGGCAGAGGCAGGGCAGGCATATCAGGCAGGCAGCAGGCAGGCGGACAGGCAAGACAGGCAGGCTGGCAGGCAGGCAGGCAGGGCAGGCAGGCAGGCAGGCAGGCAGGCAAGGCAGGGCAGGCAGGCAGGCAAGCGAGGCAGGCAGGAGGCAGGCAGGCAGGCAGGCAGGCAGGCAAAACAGGCAACATTCAGGCAGGCAGGCAGGGTGGCAGGCAGGAAGGCAGGCAAGCAGGCAGGCAGGCAGGCAGGCAGGCAAAAACATTCGCAATATGGGACAGGCAGGCAGAGCAGGCAGGCAGGAAGGCAGGCAGGACGGCAGGCAGGGAGGCAGGCAGGCAGGAGGCAGGCAGGCAGGGAGGCAGGGAGAGATGGCCGGCAGCAGGCAGGCAGGCAAGCAGGGAAGGCAGGAGGCAGGCAGGCAGGCAGGCAGGCAGGCAGGCAGGGCAGGCAGGCAGGCAGGCAGGCAGGCAGGCAGCAGGCAGGAGGCAGGCAGGCAGGCAGGCAGGCAGCAGGCAGGGCAGGCAGGCAGGCAGGCAGGGCAGGGAGGGCAGGCAGGCAGGCAGGCAGGAGGCAGGCAGGCAGGCAGGCAGGCAGGCGGCAGGCAGGCAGGCAGGCAGGGCAGGCAGGCAGGCAGGCAGGCAGGCAGGCAGGAGGCAGGCAGGCCAGGAAGGGCAGGGAGGCAGGGCCAGGGAGGCAGGCAGGCAGGCAAGCAAAGCAGGCAGGCAGGACAGGCAGACAGGCAGGACAGGCAGGCAGGCAGCAGGGCAGGCAGGCAGGCAGCAGGCAGGCAGGCAGGCAGGCAGGCAGGCAGGCAGGCAGCAGGCAGGCAGGCAGGCACGCAGGCAGGCAGGCAGGCAGGCAGGCAGGCAGGCAGGCAGGCAGGCAGGCAGGCAGGCAGGCAGGCAGGCAGGCAGGCAGGCAGGCAGGCAGGCAGAAGGCAGGCAGGCAGGCAGCAGGGGACAGGAGGAAGGCAGGCAGGCAAGCAAGCAGGCAGGCAACAGGCAGACAGCAGACGGCAGAACAGGCAGGTCAGGCAGACAGGCAGGCAGAGGCAGGCAGGCAGGAAAGCAAGCAGGCAGGCAGGCAGGCAGGCAGGCAGTTCATTGAAATAACCACATATCGATGTTATATTTACTATTTAAGTTCATACAAAGTGTTTATTTCAAGACATAGGCAGGCAGGCAGGCAGGCAGGCAGGCAGGCAGGCAGGCAGGCAGCAGGCAGGCAGGCAGGCGGCAGGCAGGCAGGCAGGCAGGCAGGCAGGCAGGCAGGCAGGCAGGCAGAAAGAAAGGCAGGCAGGCAGGAAAGCAGGCAGAACCTATTCGTAAAATGGGACATGAAAAAGGTCCCAAAAATATATAGGAATATTTGTTATTCGCAGGCAGGCAGGCAGGCAGGCAGGCAGGCAGGCAGGCAGGCAGGCAGGCAGGCGGCAGGCAGGCAGGCAGGCAGGCAGGGCAGCAGGCCGGCAGGGCAGGCAGGCAGGCAGGCAGGGGGCAGGCAGGCAGAGAAAGGCAGTAGGTAGGCAGGGCAGGCAGGCAGGCAACGGCAGGACAGGCAGCAGGCACGGCAAGCAGGCTAAAAACCTATTCGTAAAATGGGAAATAAAAAATGTACAGGAAGAATATATAGGAATATTTGTTATTCGTAGGCAGGCAGGCAGGCAGGCAGGCACGGCAGGTAGGGCAGATAAGGCAGCACAGCAGGTAGCAACTCGGTGCAGGCAGGCCGTAGGCATGAAAGAAAAAAGGTAGGCAGGGAGGGCAGGCAGGCAGGAAAGGAAGAAGACGGGATACAGGTACGTAGGCAGGACTGAGAGACAGACGGGGAGGCGACAGGCAGGCAGGCAGGCAGGTAGGCAGGCAGGCCAGAACAGGCAGGAGGAAGGCAGACAGGCAGGATAGATAGGCCGGCAGCCAGGAAAGCAGGGCAGGAGGCAGGCAGGCAGGCAGGCAGCAGGCAGGCAGGCAGGCAGGCAAGCAGGCAGGCAGACAGGCAGAAAGGCAGGCAGGAACAGGCGGCAGGCAGTTATTCGCAAGAAGCAGGCAGACAGGCAGGCAGGTAGGGCAGGCTTGCAGCAGGCAGGCAGGCAGGCAGGCGGGCAGCACACGTCCGGACTGGCAGGCAGCCGAAGGAAGGCGGGCAGGCAGGCAGGCAGGCAGGAAAAAAGTCAGGCCAGGCAGGAGAGCAGGCAGGCAGGCAGGCAGGCAGGAAGGCAGGCAGGCAGGCACGCAGGCAGAAACCTATTCGCGAAAAAATGTGCCAGGTAACAAGCAACCAAATATATCAGGAATATTTGTATATTCGCGGCAGGCAGGAGTCAGGACAGGACAGGCAGGCAGGTAGGCAAGCAGGACAGCAGCAGAAAGGCAGCCAGGGACAGGCAGGCAGACAGCAGAAAGGGCAGGCAGACAGGCAGGCAGGCAGGCAGGGAATTGCAGACAGGCAGCAGGCAGGCAGGCAGGAGAGCAGGCAGGCAGGCAGGCAGGCAGGCTTATTGAAAGACAGGCAGACTACATGCAGAGGCAGGCACGCAAGCACCAGGCAGGCAGGCAGCCAGGCAGGCAGGCAGGCAGGCAGGCAGGCAGGCAGGCAGGCAGGCAGGCAGGCAGGCAGGCAGGCAGGCAGGTAGTGGGACAGCTACAAACAAACCGTAAGATGGGACATGAAAAATAGGAATAGGAATATTTGTTATTCGCAAGCAGGCAGGCAGGCAGGCAGACAGGCAGACAGGCAGGCAGGCAGGTAGCAGGCAGGCAGGCAGGCAGGCAAGCAGGCAGGCAGGCAGGCAGGCAGGCAGGCAGGCAGGGAAGTGCAGGCAGGCAGGCAGGCAACAGGCAGGCAGGCAAAACAGCAGGGCAGGCAGCAAGCAAGCAGGCAGGCAGAAGACAGACAGGGCAACAGGAGACAGGCAGAGAGGGGAGAACAGGCAGACGTGGGCACTCACCAGGCCAGGCAGGCAGGCAGGAAAGCAAGCAGGCAGGCAGGCAGGCAGGCAGGCAGTTTCAATTGAAAAACCACATATCGATGTTATATTTACATTTTAAGTTCATACAAAGTATTTATTTCACGAGGCAGGCGGGCAAGCAGGCAGGCAGGCAGGGCAGGCAGCGCAGGAAGGCAGGATGGCAGGCAGGCGCAGGCAGGCAGGCAGGCAGGCAGGCAGACAGGAGGAGGGGCAGGGGCGTATCCAGGGGGGGGGGGCCAAGGGGGGGGAAAGGGGGGGGCAAGGGAGGGTAGGTAGGGCAGGGCAGGCAGGGCAGGCAGGCAGGACAGGCAGGCAGGCAGGCAAGCAGGCTAAAACCTATTCGTAAAATGGGGACATGAAAAATGTCTCAAAAATATATAGGAATATTTTGTTATTTCGCAGGCAGGCATGGCAGGCAAGCAGGCAGGCAGGCAGGCAGGCAGGCAGGCAAGGGCAGGCAGGCAGGCAGGCAGGCAGTGGAGGTAGTTTGAGTGGCGGCGGCAGACAGCAGCCAGGCAAGACAGGCAGCAGGCAGGCAGGAAGCAGGCAGCGCAGGCAGCTGGCAGACAGGGCAGGAGGCAGGCAGACAGGCTGGCAGGCAGGTAGGCTGGCAGGCAGGCAGGCCAGGCAGACAGGCAGGCAGGAAGGCAGCAGGCAGGCAGACAGGCAGGCCGGCAGGCGCAGTCAAGCAGGCTGGCTAGGCAGGCAGGCAGCAGGCAGGCAGGCAGGCAGAGACAGGCAACTACAGGCAGGCAGTTCATTGAAAAAAACACATATCGATGTTATATTTACTATTTAAATTCATAACAAAGTGTTATTTCACGATTTTAACTTCTTGTTTCCCTTTACTCTATAATAGCTAGTTGATAGAAAATTCTGTATCACAACATAACGAATGAAACCCAGAGTTTCAATTCTGTGTTTTCTATTTTCAGAGAGAAGGTGGTTATTATCAAGGTAAAGAGACTATTATGAGTTTTATTTTAAAAAACTTGCCTAGAAACTGTTCGGGTGACTGCGTAGCATACAGGCGGCCCTCTGGGCGACCCACGATTAAAGAAATTATCTACTGGCGGCAGGCTGGCAGGAAGGCAGGCAGGCAAGCAGTCAGGCAGGCAAACAGGCAGGCAGGCAGGCAGGCAGGCAGGCAGGCAGGCAGGGCAGGAACAGGCAGGCAGGCAGGCGGCAGGCAGCAGGCAGGCAGGCAGGACAGCAGGCAGGCCAGACAGGCAAGGCTGGCAGGCAGGCAGGCAGGGGTTACAGGAAGGCAGGGCAGGCAGGCAGGAAGGCAGGCAGGCAGGCAGGCAGGCAGGCAGGCAGGCAAGCAGGCAGACAGACAGGCAGGCAGGCAGGGAGGCAGGCAGGCTAAAACCTATTCGTAAAGTGGGATATGAAAAATGTCCCAAAAATATATAGGAATATTTGTTATGCAGGCAGGCAGGCAGGAGGCAGGCAGGCACAGCAGGCAGCAGGCAGGCAGGCATGCAGCAGGCAGGCAGGCAGGCAGGCAGGGCGGCCAGGCATGGCAGGACGGCAGGCAGGCAGGCAGGCAGGCAGGCAGGCAGGCAGGCAGGCAGGCAGGCAGGCAGGCAGGCAGGCAGGCAGGCACGCAGTCAGGCAGGCAGGCAGGCAGCAGGCTAAAACCTATCTCGTAAAAATGGGACATAAAAAATTCCCCAAAATATATATGAGATATTATGTTATTCGCAAACAGGCAGGGCAGGCAGGCAGGCAGAGAGCGAGGCAGGGAGGGCAGGCAGGCAGGCAGGCAGAGCAGGCAGGCAGGCAGGCAGGCAGGCGGCAGAATAGAAAAGTACGAAGATCAGTCAAGGCAGATAGGCATCAGGAGGCAGGCAGGCAGAACATGAAGGAAGAAGGCATGCAGGCAGGCAGGCAGGCAGGCAGGCAGGCAGGCAGGCAGGCAGGCAGGCAGGCAGGCAGGCAGGCTGACAGGCAGGCAGGCGAAGGCAGGCAGGCAGGCAGGCAGGCAGGCAGGCAGAAAAGCAGGCAGGCAGGCAGGAGGCAGTTCATTGA
The DNA here is from genome assembly GCA_015478945.1 of Trachelipus rathkii. Taxonomy (NCBI): domain Eukaryota; kingdom Metazoa; phylum Arthropoda; class Malacostraca; order Isopoda; family Trachelipodidae; genus Trachelipus; species Trachelipus rathkii. The sequence continues at coordinate 1,917 of JABUQX010049446.1, read as the reverse complement.
AATAACACATATCGATGTTTATATTTACTATTAAGTTATACAAAGTTTCATTTCAAAGATATTTATGGTAGGCAGGAGGCAGGCAGGCAGGCAGAGCAGGCAGGCAGGCAGGGCAGGCAGGCAGGCAGGCCAGGCGCAGGCAGGCAGGCAGCCAGGAAGGACGGCAGCCAGGCAGGCAGGCACGCAGAAGGCAGGCTAAAACCCTATTCGTAAAACGGACACGAAAAATGTCCGCAAAAATAAATAGGAATATTTGTTATTCGGAGGCAGGCAGGCAGGAATCAGGCAGGCAGGCAGGACAAACAGGCAGGCAGGCAGGCAGGCAGCAGGCAGGCAGGCAGGCAGGCAGGAGGGGCAGGGCAGACAGGAAAGCAGGTAAGTAGGCAGGCGCAGCAGGCAGGCATGACAGGCAGAGCAGGCAGGCTAGAGCAGTGCTAAAACCTATTCGTTTAAAATGGACAAGAAAAATGTTTGAAAAATATACAGGAATATTTGTTTTTCGCAGGCAGGCAGGCAGGCAGGAGGCAGGCAGGCGCAGGCAGGCAGGCAGCAGGCAGGCAGGCAGGCAGGCAGACAGCAGGCAGGCAGGAGACAGGCAGGCAGGCAGGCAGGCAGGCAGGCAGGCAGGCAGGCAGGAGGCAGGGCAGGCAGGCAGGCATGGCAGGCAGGCAGGCAGGCAATCAGGCATACAGGCAGGCAGTCATTGAAATAACCACAATATCGATGTTATATTTACTTATTAATTCATACAAAGTGTATATTTCACGATTTTTCTCCGCTGACAGGCAGGCAAGCAGGCAGGCAGGCAAATATGCAGGCAGGCAAGGCAGGCAGGCAAACAACCTATTTCGAATATGGTACAGCAGGCAGGGTGGCAGGCAGGAAGGCAGCAAGCAGGCAGGCAGGCAGGCCCAGCGCAGGCAACAAAACTATTCGACAATTATAGGGACAGGCAGGCAGCAGAAGCAGGACAGGAACGGGCAGGGCAGGCAGGCAGGGCAGGCAAGGCAGGCAGGCAAGGCAGGCAGGCAGGAAGCAGGCAGGCAGGCAGGCAGGCAGGCAGGCAGGCAGGCAAGCAGGCAGGAGGGAGCAGGCAGGAGGGCAGGCAGGCAGGCAGAGGCAAGCAGGCAGGCAGGCAGCAGGCAGGCAGGCAGGAGGCAGGCAGGCAGGCATTCAGGTCAGGGAAGCAGTCAGGCAGACAGGCAGGCAGGCAGCAGGCAGACAGGCAGGCAGGCAGGCAGGCAGGCAGGCAGGCAGGCAGACAGGCAGGCAGGCAGACAGGCAGAAGGCAGGTAGGAGGCAGCAGGCAGGCAGGCAGGACAGGCAGGCACGGCACGGCAGGAGCAGGCAGGCAGGCGGCAGCACAGGCAACCCGGAGAAAGCAGGCAGGCAGGGAGGCAGGCAGGCAGGCAGCAAGGCAGGCAGGCAGACAGGCAGACAGGCAGACAGGCAGGGCAGGCAGGCAGGCAGGGCAGGCAGCAGGAGGCAGGCAAGCAGGCAGGATGGCAGGCAGGCAGGAAGGCAGGCAGGAGGCCAGGCAGGCAGGCAGGCACGGAAGGCAAGGCAGGCAGGCAGGCAGGCAGGCAGGCAAGGCAGGCAGGCAGACGCAGGCAAGGACAGAGCATGCGCACGGCAGGGCAAGTGCAGCCAGGCAAGGCAGGAACGGCAGGCAGCGACAGGCAGGGCAGACAGCGGAGGCAGAGCAAGCAGGCAGCAAGCAGGCAGGGCGCAGACAGGCAGACAGGCAGGAAGGCAAGCAGGCAGACAGGCAGACAGGCAGACAGGAGCAGGCAGGCAGGAAGCAAGCAGCAGGCAGGCAGGCAGGCAAGGCAGGGCATGGCAGTTCATTGAAATAAACCACATATCGAGTTAATATTTACTATTAGTTCATACAAAAGTTATTTCAAGATCTCGCGT